>JANHAO010016599.1:0-14310 GCA_026873985.1 Saraca asoca
TTTCTTGGTCCATATTCATTTGACTTCTGGATAATCATCATTTATCATTGTAGAGCAAGTTGGAGATAAAGATCCTTCCGATTCTTGATCTTCAACTTGTTCCTTTCCTTTTGAATTATCTTTTGCATAGACTTATTTGGGTATCCTAGAGGGATAATCTGTACCCCTATGATTTACAACAGACAAGGATCTCTTGAAACTAGACACGTCTATTGATATAGTTGAATTAGAAGCTACTGATCTTCTAAGCTTTTCTAATTTGATGATGTACTCCTTTATGGGATATTTTGATACTATTTCAGATATATTGTCATATTCACAATTTTTTTATATTCAAGTTGTGACTAAATCTCTATTTTTTGTAAAATCTTCTAAAAAAGATATGCATTTTCTTTTGTTGATAAGATAACAAAGAATGATAAAAAGGGAGAAATATTAAAAAGCCAAATCAAGGTGAATATCAAAATGTAAATAAAAAGGGGGGAATAAATACAATTGTTAAGTATTCAATCAAATGAATCTAAAAATTGCTAACTTAGATTAAAGACTACCTCACATGCAAAATAGGGAAGCCAGATTAGCACCTGTTATGTGAAAAGTGAATCAAAATAACACCTCAACCTACATCACAATAAAAAAAAAAATAAAGAATCATTTATTAATTTTTTTTAGGCAATAGAAGTATATGTTGTTATTTTTAATATATAATAAGAACTTTTTAAACACAAGAACAGTACAAAGATGGCTGACAATTACACAGAATCCTTATACTCAGATTCTTATCCATAATTGTCCTTATCTAGTTCTACACCAACTATAGATGGAGCCATTTCAAAAATAGTTGCCAGTATGTCCTTCCACATCAATTCAACATCATCATCCTGTGGTATAGTAAGTCTTGTAAATTGTTCAGATGGCTCATTCCTATATAACTCCCAAGTGTCCTCATCTGATCAGTCATTCATATGGAACAAGTCTTTGGGAACTATTTTTATAACATAATGCTTTTCTTCATCAAAGGGATCTTGAACATAAAAGCATTAGTGTACCTGGTGTGCTAGTACAAAAGGATTTTCCGTATAACATCTTCTATTTAAATGAACATAACTAAGCCCATAGATGTCCTCTCCTACTGCAATGCAACTACACTTGAATAGGACAACACTAAATGGCCATAATAAACTAACTTAACAATATCATTTATTTTTCCATAACAAACCACATTTTCCATGATTGGTTGTTCATCCTTAGAACTTGCAAAGCTTGCAATTAATGTAGATAATGTTACACCATAGTTTTGAGTCTTGTATTTTGCATCTTGTCATCGAGTATGAAATTTGTATCCATTAACGACATATCTAGAAAACATTTTTTCAACAAGATTTGGTCTTCTAGACAATTGCTTAAGCCAATTTGGTACATCATCATTCATGGCGTGAGTTTCAAACCATTGAATGAAATCTTGGGTGTAATTTTTGGCTTTTCTCCATTTGATCTTTTAGGCTGATTAACGATACTTTGATGCTCACTACATTAAAGATATAGTCATATTTCAGTATAACAATATAAAAAAAAGTATGCAAGTGAGTGGGAAAAGCAATTAGCAAGCTAAGATACCTAATGTATTCTTGAACTTCATCACAATCCATTTGGATATGTCCATAGGCTTGGGTCCGTAACTTGTCATCTAGAGAAAATGTCCCACCTTTCTTTTTCCCTCCTATAAGGTGACCCTTGTTTGGGAAAATATTAGAAGTTGCAAAACGACTTGAATTGCATTCATCATTATTTCTTGGCATTCTATTCAGTCTACTTTATACAGCATCTTACAAATATCTTGAACAAAATGTCAAACACTCTTCAATCAAATATGCCTCTGCAATAGAGCCTTCTGGATGACTCTTATTGTGAACATAAGACATCAATCTGCACATATGCCATTTAGGTGGATCCATCTGCTAATATTGAATTGGACCACCTAATCTCACCTCATTTGCTAGATGAAAAGACAAATGAACCATTATGTCAAAGAACTAAGGAGGGAAAATTCTTTCTAGTTGGTAAAGCATTTTTGAATTATCTTCTTCTAAATAATCTAACTTTTCCAATGTTAAAAATTTTTGACATAAAGAACAAAAAAAAGGAACCAAGATGAATTAAAGGAATAACTAAATTAATAGGCAATAAGCTTCTTATCGGTATTTGTAACATATAATGCAACACAAAATGAGCATCATGAGTTTTATAGCTAGATATTTTTCTTGCACTAAGTTGCACACACAGAGAAATATTTGAGGCACTTCTTGTCAGAGTAAGCCTAGAGGCTGAGGATGTGCCGGAGGCTAAGGTAGGTTGCATGAGTAGAAGTGTAGCCAGAAAGTTCCTACCAGGAGTCAGTGGCTCCATTTACCTCTGGAGCTTTAGTTGGTCCCTCTATTTTAGATTTCCCAACATGGTTTACCAACATAAAGAGTGTCATGGGTGCATTCATGGATAGATTGACTCATCATGAAATACAAAAGCAAGAAGAAAGACTAAAAACTCAAATGCCTCCACCCGTCCATCTTCTGCCACTTTAGCTACCATGGATCTTTCCAGCTATTTAAGATGATTTCAAAAGCTTCAACCTCCTAGATTTTCGAGCATTGGGTCAGCTATGGATACCCTTGAATTTTTAAATCAAATTGAGCAGTTGTGGAAAGTTTTGAGATGCCCAAAGGATGTTTGTGTATTCTAGCTAGATGGTTCCATAGTTGCTTGGTACCAAGGTTAGGAAAGTTATAGGCCCACGGGAGTTAGGACCAATACCTAGGAAATGTTTGACATAGCTTTCTTGCAACAATTTTTCCTTCTAAAGCAATGATATGCAAAATTGGAAGAATTCCAATTTCTAAGATAGGGGGATTGTTTGCTTCAAAGTATGTTTCTTAATTCCTTCACCTTCCTTAGTTTATTGGTAATATGAACTCTATAGAATAAGAAAAAGCCTGGAAGTTTGTTAGTGGCCTCAATGATCATTACTTTAATGTTATACAAGTTACTGAGGGCACTACCAATGAGCAAGTGTATAACAGGGCAATTAAGCTAGAATTGAGTTCCAAAGAAAGGAAAAAGGTAAGAGAGGCAACGGGTATCTCAAGGAAGAAATCTAGATATCAAGGCTCTAGTAGTTGTTTTAGGAGGCAGATATCTATAACTTCTAGTGTTCCTTCTTCGTGGAGAACTAAAGTACCAATACCTTTATAGTCTTTAGGTGTGGGTTCTCAAAGTAGTAGATTGCCAAGTATTGTTGCCTCCAGTTATCATCCTCCTAGAGGATCTACTTTAAGATGAGGATGTAAAGCCTCTTATGGAAGTGGTCAGGTAGGCTACCTAGTTGGAGATTGGCCCTTTACTTCCATTCTACTATTAGAGCAAGAGGTGGAGGTTCTGTCAGTAAAGGTCATGGTAATTGCTATGGAGCTATGGCATAAGTGTATGCCCTGACTAGGTAAGATGCTTAGGTTTTAGATGCTATAGTTATAGGTACTTTGGTAGTTGATTCTATCCCAGCTTATGTGCTATGTGATTCAACTGCTACTCATACATTTGTATCTATTTACTTGGCAATGTGACTTGTTAGATCCTAAATGCCCCTAGAATCATAGCTGTTGGTATTTACTCCCTTAGGTTAGACATTGACAGTTGGTGAAATGAACTTCTCTTATGAGATAAATGTTTTATGGAACTGTTGTGCTTGCTAACTTGATTATATTGGATATGGTTAATTTTGATGTTATCCTAGACAAAGATTAGTTATCAACACATTATACATGTGATGATTGTCATAATACACTGGTCAACTTTCATGCACAAGATAAAGAGGTCATTATATTTTAGACAGATAGGGGTGATATCCCTATCAATCTAATTTCTATCTTGTGTGCCAGCAAAATGATCAAAAAGGGATGTGAAGCCTATTTAGCATTTATCTAGGCCACTAAAGTGATGGAACTGAAAGTAGAAAACATGTTGGTGGTTTCAAAGTTTCTAGATGTGCCCCCAAAAGAATTACTTGGAATGCCACCAGAGCAAGAAATTGAATTCACATTGATGTCGTCCCTAGGATTGATCCCATCTTCATTCCCCTATACTGCTTGGTTCCAGTTGAATTAGAGTTAAAGGTGCAATTGTAGGAGTTGACAAACAAAGGTTTTATCCATCACAATACTTCTCCTTAGGGAGCTCTTATGCTATTTGTAAAGAAGCAAGATGGAACCTTGAGACTTTGCATTGGTTATAGGTAGTTGAACAAGGTCACAATGAAGAATAAGTATCCATTGCCTAGAATTGATGATTTATTTCAACTCTGAAGTGCTCAATACTTCTCCAAGATTGACTTGCAATCAGGCTGCCACTAGCTACGAATTGAAATGAGGGCATGTTAAAGACTGCCTTTCAAACTCGATATGGTCATTTTGAATTCCTGGTTATGTCTTTTGGTTTGATCATTGCCCTGTAGCTTTCATGGATTTGATGAAAAGAATCTTCAATCCCTATTTGGAGCAATTTGTGATTGTGTTCATTGATAACATTTTGGTGTATTCCCTTGATAATCAAACTCATGAACAACATTTAAGATTGGTGTTGCAAAGTCTTAGGTCGCATCAACTTTATGCTAAATTTTCAAAATGTGAGATCCAATTTTTCAAAAAATGGCATCAGCATGGATCTCGAAAATGTTAAAGCGATTCAAAATTGGCCTAGACCCATCTTGGTGATGGAAATTTGTTAGTTCTTAGGTTTGGTTGGGTATTATCACCACTTTGTAAAAGACTTCTCTTATATATTGGTTCCATCGACTATGTTAACTAAAAAGCATGCTAAATTCAAATGGCCAAATGCATGTGAAGCAAGCTTCTAGTGACTTAAGGAGTGTTTAACTGTGGCACCAATGCTGGCTTTACCCACCAGTGGTGGTAACTATACCATATAGTGTGATGCCTCCATAATTGGTCTTGGGTGTGTTTCCATGTAGCAAGGTCGAGTCATAGCCTATGCATCAAGGCAACTCAAGAAGTATGAATAAAACCATTCTACTTATGAACTAGAGATAGCTACAGTGGTATTTGCCATGAAAATTTTGCATGATTATCTATATGGTGAGAAGTGTGAAATTTACATGGATCATAAGAGCTTAAAGTATATTTTTTTAAGTAGATAAACTTGAACTTGAGACAATGCCGATAGATGAAATTGGTGAAAGATTATAATTATTCTATTTTGTATCACTTGGGCAAGGCCAACATAATAGCTGATGCCTTGAGTAGGAAACCAGCAGGGAGCCTTGCTCACATGGAAGTGCACAAGAGATCATTTAGTTGAGAGGTGCATGAAGTAGAAACTTATGGAGTTTAATTACAAATAGTTGAACTGGGGATATTTTTGTCCCAGATGCAAGTACAGTTCCCATTGATTAATCAAATTATCATTGCAAAGAGTCAGGATATGAACTTAAGCAAATTGTTGAATAAAATGCAAAAAATGCATCAATTTGGCTTGTCAAGTAATGATAAAGGGGCTTTAACTTTTCATTGTTGCATATAGGTACCTAAAGTTTCTAATTTGTGACACTAACTCATGTGCACAACTCACTCATCTTCCTATACCATTCATCCTGGTAGCAATAAGATGTATTAGGATCTTAGGATGTGTTATTGGTGGGAAGGAATGAAATGTGATATCACAAAATTTGTTTCTAGGTGCCTTATATGCCAACAAGTGAAAGCTAAATACTAATGGCCTGAATGTTTACATCAGAATATAGAGATTCCTGATGGGAAATGGGAGAAAGTGACTATGAACCTTCTTACTAGATTGTCGTAAGACTCCAAAAGGGTATGATTCCATTTGGGTGATTTTTGAGCACTTGACCAAGAGTGTCCATTTTGTCTTGGTGAAAACGACCTATTTAGCCTCTTAGTATGCCCAATTACACTTGAATCAGATTGTGTCTCTACATAGAGTTTCATTGTCAATTATATCTGATCGAGATAGAGTTCACCATTCAATTCTAGAGATCTTTCCAAGGGACTTTGGGGTTGAAACTTCATTTCAACATAGCTTTTCATCCCTAAATGAATGGTCAATCTGAAAGGTCCATTCAAGTTTTAGAAGATATGCTTTTGGCTTATGTGCTAGAATTTGAAAATAATTAGGAGAGATTCATAGCCTTGATTGAATTTGCTTAAAACCAACATGTACCATTCTACTATTAAGATGGGTCCTTTTGATGCATTGTATTGGGGAAAGTGCAGATGTCCAATCAAATGGTTTAGAATAGGAATGGCAAAGTTATTGGGCCCAAACTTGGTACAAGATGCAATGAAAAGATGAAAATCATTTGAGAAAAATTAATAACAACTCAAAGCAGCCAAAAGTCCTATATTGATAGGAGAACAAAGGACTTGGAATTTCAAGTGGGTGATCAAGTGTTCTTGAAAGTACCACCCTTGAAAGAAATAATAAGATTTGGCAAAAAGAGGAATATGAGTCCTTGATATATAGGCCCATTTCTTATTGAGAGAAGGATTGGTGTTATGGCATATAGGTTGGATTTACCTTTAGATTTAGAAGGCATTCATCTTATTTTTCATGTATCAATGTTGAAGAAATATGTGCCAGATCCGTCTTATATCCTTCCTCAAGTTCCGGTTGAATTGGATAGCCATTTTACATTTGAGGAGCATGTAGTGGCTATAGTTGATCATCAAGTGAGAAAACTCCACTCCAAGGAATATCCATTCGCAAAGGTCCTATGGGAAAACCATGGAAACGTGGAGATGACCTGGGAGCTTGAGTCCTTCATGATGAGTAAATACCCCTAGCTATTTGAATGATCTAATGGTATAAATCATCATTTCTTATAATCATGTTTTTAGAATTTGAGGATGAATTCTTTTGTTGGGGGGAAGAGTTTGTAATACCTTAAAAAAAAATTACAAAATGGTTGCTGAGGGACTGAAGTAAGAATTCTTGAATTGTTATTTGGGTTGTAGCATAATTTTACCCTTGTGTAGGAGGACGATGTTGAAGTTATTGCTAAGTCAACGTGGCAAAATTGCAACTTGCCCTATTCCATTTATGATATAAGTTTCCAACAACTCCTTCATCTTCCATGTGTTCTTTCTTTCCCAAGCCAAAAGCTATCCCTACACCTGTGTTCTTCTCTTTCCTTCCACCATTTCCTTCCATCCAAAATTGCTACTTCTCCTTCACCCTTGCTATTTAAATAGTAACCCACATCAGCCTACTGGCGGGAATCTAGCTTTGGCTGAGCTGGTCACCAGCACTTCAGACTGTGGTAAGTATTCCCAAATCATTGAACTTATTTTATAACAATCCTATCACTAAGTTTCAACATATTTATATTGAAACCCTTATTGTGCCAGTTGAAAAAATTTGAAAATTCATATTGTTTTGTGTTGTTTTGCTTCAATGAAGTCCCTATTGAAGGATTAAGCACACAAACACTAAAAAATTTTGAATTTTAACAAAAAAACTCTAGTAGGTGATTTAGACTATTTGATCCTAAAAGTTTAGTAGATGTTGAAGTCAAATATTAATGTTGAACGGTATACATAGCTAGAGAATCTTTAGTTTAAGCATAAATGCTAATTTTAGCATCAATTATTTCCAACTAGGTTAACTAACTTGATTTCTCCAAGTGGGCTGATTTAGCATCTTAAGGAACAATTAGACCATTCTAAGGAGTGTCTAGGGTGAGTGGATAATCCTCTACTCTTAATAAATCCCATTGGCAAATATTAAATAATTTTAGTACATGGAATATTATGATTCCATTGATAAAATGGGATTTTCTTATATATTAACATGGTTTTGAAAATTTATTCATATGTTGTATATGTTTATGAAAATGAATTGTCATCAAAAGGTTATGCATTCTCATCTTAATTTATGTCATTGAAATTGATTGTATTACTTTTCCAATTGATGAATGAGTATAAAAATCGTTTAGTAGGTTTATGTACATTTTGATAAATATTGCTTACCCCCAAACAAGGATTTTCATGTATTGTGATACGAAAATGTTGCTATTTTGAAATTTATTTTATGCGATATATTTGGATTATTGATTTAAGATCTTGAATCTACTAGAAAATTCATTTGGAACCCTTGAGTGCACTTGTAAATATATGATGGAGAGATAAGGTGGGATAAGGGTGAATATATGATCAAACGAGAATCCAACAAATGCGTTTGATAGATCATATCTATATTGTGATGGTTCCCTCTTGGAGTTGCCCTTTATGATTATAGTTGAATATTTTGCTATATTGAGTGTTGATAAATTTTAGAAATATTTATTGAGTTTCTTTTATGCTACGTTGTAAGGAACATATTTTCATGGTAGCATATTTTGATGCTTATTTTTATGTTATTGAATATTATATTTGCAATTACTTGATTATCTTGCTAAATAATAGTTTTTGAATTTATTATGTGACCATGGCTATCGAATGAGAAGGCTTATTTTCACGATTATATTTATTTTTGAATATGATTTATAAACAAGATTTTGGTTTTTTTGGGATTATCTACTCACTAAGATTTTATAAAACTCACTCCTTTCTTCTCAATGTTTTTCAAAGGCCCTGAATACACCTACCATTCCACCACCTCACAGTGATATAGGATTTGCTTCTTGATTAAGTTGATCATTTTCATGGATTATAAAGGCATATGAATGGTGGAAATCATGGCAGTTGGTAGGATTGCATTTGTTTACATAGGACTTGTGCCTGAATATTTCATTATATTATTGCACATGTTGTGATGAGCATGTAGCCCTTTTTGTTTGTATAGACCTTGTGCCTAGACATCCAACAAATAAAGGAAAATTTGCCAGATTTTCAATAGAAATGGATATGTGCATATTTAGTTGTATATTGGTGTAATTGTGTGTCTTGGTATGTTATTTTGCAAGGTTCGGCTTGATGGGGGTTTCCTAATAGAGACCTTCTACGCTGGTAATGTCGGGGTGTCACACTTGGTTAGTGCATCAGAAGGATGAAATAGATAGATTTGAGATTGCACATATGTAAACATTCATAGTGGACCACTGCATGTGCATGGGGAAAGAAGGGAACATATGTATTATTATATAATAATAGAATACAATAAAATACGACTATGCTTCTTATTATATAATTTGCTAAAGATAGCCAGTGATGTGTACAAGTGGGTTTATTAGTCTTCTTCTTAATATGAAAACAAATGAATTAAAATATTGTGTGGATATCACGAGGCAATTGGAAGTGTTTTGCTTTTGATTTGAATGATACGTCTGCACTCTTTGCCCTTTCCCATTTTCTTTAATGGATATATTACATTGAACTACCCTTATTTTAAGGATAATTAATATAAATTCCTTTCTTATTTTGAAAAATGACACTTCCTACCTCACTACTTACATATTGTCTACAAAAACAATCCCTACCATTACATCCAATGTGTGAGGACATATCAAACCTTTATAACATGTCAGGTTATCATTCACACAATGAGGAGGACGTGAGAAATCACCAGGTTTCCAGTGAGAAATCTAAAGGATTACCATCATTGGTGGAAGAATTGTTTCAAAAGGTGAAACAACTAGAGGCACACTGATAACACAACATTTGATGCATTTATTTGTCCTCATGCTTAGCCTTTTAAGGGCCAAAATGACATGTTTCCAGCTGTGTTAGTGTGTATATGTGATTTTGTGCCAATTGGCTCATTACAAGAAATTCTATATAATTAGCCATTTTTTAGCAGTTTCTATATTCTAAGCATATCTTTATATACACTTATCTAATTGATCTAATTGTTCTTTTGCAGGAAACATAAGAGATAGATCTACAACTTTCATGAAGACTGCAAAAGTTAAATCACACAATTGGTTATCCAAAATTGGAGTTGAATCAGAATCAGAATTATGCCTGAACATTGTCTCAAGCAACCGACCTCTACTCACACATTAGACCATATCTGGAGAAATATGAGTCCAATTGAGGTGAAATGAAGCCCAAATGGAATCTAGCACATAAGGCCACATTTCATATGAAGATTTCCCAAGATAAAATTGTCAATATGGGCATCAAATATTGGCTGCAACCCACAGGCAAAGAAGCTAAAAACTGGGCTCTACAGAATTGAGTTTTTGAGGCCCCAATTGACAAGGATTTGAGCCCATTGTGCCATATCTTGATCCAATCCATGCTTAGCTAGATAGAGATACAAAAGAGAGCAAGAAAAGTGCAGAAATCAGCCTACCAAGTTGAATAGCACGCAAGGGCAGAGATGGCAACAAGAAATCAGTCAGCATTAATTTCTACCAACTCCCACTCAGCACTTTTTTCTCCATCGGGTTGATCCTTTTGTAACAAATCCTTTTGCTTAGTTTTTCCATAGTTTTGTAGGGCGTTTTTAGTGAGTTTTTGTGAGGGGTAGAGGGTAGGATTTTGCTCTTCCCTTTTTCTATATTTTCCAGCCTCCATGGAGGGCTAAGCTTGTAACCACACCAAGGGCTACTACTTGAAGTTAATGCTGAGATTCTGGTTTGTCATTACATTCATTTGTTTGTTATTTCTCTTCCTTTCATCTTGGTTTTTATTGTAATATCTAAGTTGAATGGATCCATTTGATTTAGAAATTGAAATGGTTATTGAGATCTTAATAATCACCTTAGAAAAGGATAGGAAGTCCAAATAATGCATTAAGATTTTATGGATTGTTTGGGGGTTGAGTTCTAATTAGACTCATTAATCAACTTCAAGGATCCTTGTTTTTGATTTTAAGCTTGAGAATATGATTAGCAATTTGAATGAATATTTAGCAATCAAGGATGCATTAGTCTCAAGTTTATTTCCCTTGGTTGGTTGCATGTTGTTCCCTATTTTTGTTTCTGTTTTTTGCAGTGTTTAGCTTAGTTTTAATTCTGCCAACCTCCCCCTCCCCCAAATTTAGCTTCTAATGTTATTAATAACATCATCCTAAAATCATCCTTGGGTTCGACCTGGGTTGCCTATGCTACAGGTTAGTTTAGGTAGCTTTAGTTTATAAATTTCTAATTCAATCAGCCTCGATAAGCGTGCATCAAATTTTGGTGCCATTGTTGGGGATCATTTTTATTTTATCAACCATGTTATGAGTGTTTTTATCTACTAACATCACTAACATTATGTTGCTGCAATTGTTTGTCTTTGTTTTGTTTCTATCCCCTGTTTTTAGTTTTATTTTACCAATTTTTCAACAGCACTATCCATTGCTAATCACCACCTTGGAATAACCTAAAATTTGGTGGGCATATAGATAATATTGTGTTGATCAAAAGTCATCAGCATTGCTAATGAATCCCCCCAATTTTAGCCAAATTGCATTGTTTAAACCACTGTTTTTTTTTTAAGATTTTTTAATTTATTTTTATGTTCCCCATATGTGTACTTTTTGAGTGGTGGGGTCTAGTAATTTTTAAAAACATGTAGATTGGTTAATTATAGTGTTTTGAGTGGTTTTTAGCCTTTGTAGTTATGTTGAAGTTTTTTCAGCATTTTGGCCATGTTTCAGCCTTTTTAGTGCAGTATATGTGTAGCGTACTGTCATCTTTTGTATTTATAGTTTTCCTGCATCTTGCACCCTGCATTTCTTGTTTTGAATAGCTTTTATCTTTATTACTGTGATCCTGTGTTGCGATTATGTGTTTTTAGTTTTCTGCTACTTCTTTCAACCTTTTGAGTAGTGTATGTGTAGTGTAGTGTCTCTTGCTGCATACCTCTTATTCTTGCATCCTTGATGTATTGTTTTAAATATAACCGCAAGTGCACAGCATAGTTGTAGCTAGTATTGGCAAATACGGGTCGATCCCACAGGGAAGTTATTTTAATCACCAGAATCTTTACACTTCAACTATCCAAATCAATAGCAAAGAAATAAAAGAAATAGGAAAGAACGAGGAATAGAAAATAAGAAATTATTTGAAGAAAGAAAAAAAGTAAATAAACAATCAAAGAAAAGATCAAATGCAAAAAGGCCTAAGATTAGGATTCAACTCAATTATGATTTTCAATAATTAATTGATTTATTTCCTATTTTGATTACTTGAATTATTGTGGTTGGTTTAGCCTACATTCATTACTAGCCTCTTTTCGAGGTCTAATAATAGTGTTTACTCTCAACCTAAAAGCCTACTTTCATGTTTTAGATCAATTTAAACTCTTTAAGATCTGTGCTAACCAATAAAGAAAACTCTTAAAGAAATCCTATCTACTTTCATGATTAAAATATCTTTATTTAATTGTTGAGTTCGGGTGATAACCTTCACCTTTCAGTCCCTCACTTATCTACCTAAGATATGATAAAACATTGGCCATATATTTTATCAAACTACAATTGTTGGCATGCAACAATTAAACTAAATAAATCAGGGTGTGTTCCATAGTGAGGCCGGGCTCTGTGCTGGATCTTCAATTTCTTCACATTTTGCTTCCAAACTTCTTACAGCACCTAACATGGCCAGGATGTTTTCCACGGCACGGTTGTGCTAGGTGATTTCCTCATATTTTTCTTGATTTTTGCTTGTTTCTTGCTTGCATTCTTCTTCCATCCTTTCCTTGATCCAAATGTATCTTCATTCTTCAAGTTTCTTCCTTCCTTTTAGCCCATTTCATCATCCTACATAAAGAATTGAAACCAAGAGTAGTATCTCGGATAAAATATAAAATCAAGATGAAAACACTAAGAAAACATAAAATACTATTAATAAAATCAACAAAAACTATCTTATTTTTATGCACTTTTTCCCATTTATCAACTCCCCCATGCTTAAACCTTTTCTAGTCCTCAAGCAAATCATCACATTATTCTCATCAAAAGGGGAAAATTCATGCTTTCATTGACAAAGAAAAACAATCAGCCTCTCATTCAATCAGTAAGATATCAATAAAATCCTGAATAAACATTCTCTGATTAGTCTTCCCTATCTAACATCTAACCTCTAATCTTCAACTTCTTCTTTTCTCATTCATCATTTTTTTTATTTATATGAATCATGATGACTCTTAAAGCACTTAAGTGAATTCCTCATCCTTCAGATCTCCCTAGCCTTGCCCATTTTTATTTATTTATTTATTTTTATTTTTGTGGGTGCATTTTATGCTCCATCTCACTTAGGGAATTTTTTTCCCTCATTTTTTTCTTTTTTTCTTATCATCCAGTGAGTGCATTTAATACTCCATCTCACTGGGATGCAAAGTTCTAGGTACTCATACCAAAGGCCTTTTTGGAACCCCCAGGGTCGGTACTAAGAACAAAGACCTTTCTGGGCATACCAACTCCCTCATTCTTTACCTCTTCCTACCTGCATACTTTCATCATGCCAAAAGTCATCAAGAGCATGCAATTATTACAGCATTATTGTTGTTTTTATTTTAAGAGATCTAAAGTTCAATTCTAGATAAAGGAGACTAATTGAAGAATATTTAGTTCAAGACCTATTTGAAATCAAAGTTTCATGAATTCAAAACCAATTGTAATTCTTTTTGTTTTTTTTTTTGTGATTAATGGGAAAAAAATCATAAAAACAAGATATGACTCAAAAACATAAAAAAAGAACAAAAACAAAAATATGAAAAAGAAAGAAAGCAAAGCTTACCCCCCATGCTTAAATTGTACATTATCCCCAATGTAGATCACAAATGAATGTTCAAAAAGAAAGGGAAAGGATATTACCGCTTGTATTGGTTGTCTGGTGGTAGTAGCAGAGGATGATGTTCGCTTGAGTCTTGTTTTCATCAAGGATTTTCCCTTCTCTTCTCTCTTTTTTTTAAAGGAAAAACTGAAAAAGAAATAACAAACTAAAGGAATGAAAGCATTAAACTTGGGTTGCCTCCCAAGAAGCCCTCTTTTTAAGTCACAAGCTTGACTCCTTGGCATTGTTATTTGATTGAATGGAGTTCAGAGAGTGTGAGTGGCTCTCCCTTCAGTTGGTTCTTCTACCTAGTAATATTTGAGCTGCTGGCTATTAACTTTAAAGGGTCCAGTTGCTTCACTCCAAATCTCTATGACTCCATAGGAGAGGGTTTATAAACTTGAAAACAGCCAATCCAACAAAAGTAGAGTATATCTAGGAAGAGTTTTAATTGAGAGTTGAAGAGCATAACCCAGTCTCCTTCTTGAAAATTTAGATTTTTCTTATCATGCCAGCTCTTTATTCTTTTCTTATATTGCCTCAAGTTGGGAGAGTGAGGTTTTAGTTTTACCTTTGGGACT
>JANHAO010016600.1:0-14300 GCA_026873985.1 Saraca asoca
TTAGCAATTTCGGCAAAAAAGATCTCTCTTTTTCAAACAAAAATTAGGTTTCTTGGTCATCATATTTTTCAAGGAACTATTACTCCGATTGAAAGAGCAATTCAGTTTGCTGAGAAATTTCGTGATCAAATTATTGATAAAGCCCAACTTCAAAGATTTTTAGGATATTTAAATTATGTCTTAGACTTCTTTCCAAATTTATCAAATATTATTCAGCCATTACATGATAAATTGAGAAAATCTCCACCTCCATGGATGGATTTACATACAAATATAGTAAAACAAGTCAAACTTCAAGAAAAAAGTTTGCCCTATTTACATCTTAGTGATCCATTAGCCCCTAAAATTGTGGAGACTAATGCATCTGACTTGGGATATGGTGGTATCCTAAAGCAAATTTAGAATGGTAGGGAATTTGTAGTAACTTATACTTCTAAATATTGGAACCCTACTCAACAAAATTATTCAACTATTGAAAAGAAAATTTTATCAATAGTCTTATATGTTCAAAAATTTTAGTCAGATTAATTGAATCAGCATCTCAAAATTAGGGTAGATTGTAGATTTGTCAAAGATGTTTTACAAAAAGATGTCAAGAATTTAGCATCTAAAAAAAATTTTGCTAGATGGTAGGCTATATTATCTGTTTTTCATTTTCAAATTGAATACATTAAAGGATTATCAAATTCTTTGCCTGATTTTCTCACCCATGAATTTCTACAGGGAAATGCTGAGAAAAAAAAGAGATAAAAATAAGAGTCTCCCTCCAAACTCCAAGAAAATCTAGATTCCACCTTTAGATTCTGCTTCAAAAAAATATGCCCCACTGGCATCTAAATCCAAAGACAAATAAAAGCAAGTTATTGCTTCCACCTAAATCTCCACACTTCCAATTTTCCCACTGAAAATGGACTTTCCTACAGAAACCTTATAAGCAACAATAGAACAAATTCAAAAACCCTTCCTTCACCTATCAAGAAAACTTGGGCAGACATTGTAGAGGAAGAAAGTGATAAGGATAAAACTCTCCTTATCATTAAATCCAAATTAAACCAAAAAATAGCCTAAAAATCTAAATAGATGACTACAGTTGGATCATTCTCCAAATCCTTGATGAAAACTAATCCCAAGCCTATCAAAACACGGGCCAAATACTTTTCCAAAACCAAGAAGGAGAAAATCCTTCAAATGGAACCAGAAGTATGGTATGAAAATCCTAAAATTGCCATAACCAAATTTTTTCCAAAAGATTGGCAATATTTGCCAACAAATCTTTCAAAAACAAGAGAATTTTATGAGTTTATCTTAACTGACACCAAATAAGTGATTATCAATCACAAGGTTAGGAAAGATGAACCAAATCTTATATCTCATTCTACTTTTGGAATTGAGAATATTTTTTCAATTTTAGATTAGGGTTAAAACCTTATGTAGGCAAAAGATTTTCAAAGACTTAAGATCCATTAGGGTATACATGCTGGGATTGCATTCAAGCCTAGTATAATGCTCTATATTTTCAAAACAAAAATCATACTCACACTTGGTTTTTCTTTTTTAATCAAAATACCAAGTACAAATTTCCAAATTGGTTTTTCACTTGGTGGGATATTTTTGGACCCATACCAAAATTTTTTCCAAAAAATGTCAAAGAAGTCTGGGATACGTTCCAATCTTGTTTTCATAACTTAAACCATGGAAATTTTCCTATTTTACTCCAATTCTACTAAAAAATTGCTTTGCCTTAGGTATACTTCTAGAAATACCAATACATTAGGGAAAACCAATTCTTGAAACTACCAATTCTTTATAGGATCGGTTCTGTAAAATGGTGGGCATCTTACAACCAAGCTCACAAAGCACACAAATATCAAATTTAGAAGTGGTTTGAAAAATATCCCCATTTCCACAAGAACATGAAGGAGTAATCAAGCCAACTTCTACAACATAAATCTAGTTTTGCTGCTACATTGGTAGCCATTTCTTCTGAGGAGGATTATATGGAAAAGCTCCAAGAAATTCTCCTCCAATTAAACGGTCAACCAACAAAATCTAGTTCTTCAAGTTTAAGTAGCCCTGTAGAAGAGGAAGAAGATTTTGTTCAGTTAAATGAAGATGAATGCTTTGATATTGATCTTGCTAAAGATTGAAGTAGTCAAATGTAATTCTAATTCTGAAAGGAAGAAATGCAAATGACAAATGACATTTCCACCAAATGAAATGTAAATTTCAACTAAATTAAATGTAAATTCACTGTCTGCAAATGCTCATGACATTCCAACTAAATTAAATTCAAATTCTCTGTCGGCACATGTGGATGAATTAGCCTCTAGTACCCGACAAATTTTAAAAGACAAATCTGCCAATAAAGCAGGTTCTGCATTCTCACCAACCATTGTAGTGAATAGTGTGGATTCCTTATTTCCATCATACTATAGTAGTAAAATTTTCCTTTAAAATGTTCCCCGTCCCTGGTTGTAGGCACACATTCGTACATGAAGCTGCCAACTCCTTTAACTTCTTAGTAAGCATCCTCTGGATTACCAAAGTCCTTGCAAATTTGTAAGTTTATCTTCCAATTAATAAAAGTTTATTGGTAGTCCTACTATGATATCTGATTCATTTAGTTTGTTTTATATTTTTTAGGGGTTCACCTATGTGTATGTGTATATATATATATACACACACTAATACTTATATAACTATTAGTAAACTTATATTTGTTATGCTAGGAAAAAGAGAGGGAGGTTATGGCCCATGTAGGGTTCCAAACTCATGTGATAGATGTCATCATAGTTAAGTGATGATAGGCCTTCGGTAAAAACTACATCTGCATGATATATAAGTTGCAGTCCATATATGTCAACAATTAGACAATTATGGAATTCAACTTTAAAATTTCCAAAAATAGTGTTCAAATTCCATGACTAATAGTCATGATAAAACACTATCAAGTCCATTCTTTTAAAGCGAATATGGTTTTTTAGTAGTATTTGAAAAAAGAAATATTAAAACAATGAGAGTGAGTACAAAAATACTCAATGAGTGGCTGCCCGATCCCATTTTAGTGGGTTGTAGCAAGAAATAAATAACTTAGAAACAAAACATTTACAAGTCCATAACCATCCATTTTTAGTTTTTAACTTAGTCATTAAGTTCATCTAATTTTATTAAGAATATGTCAAGGCAAAATATTATATAGAATTCAAATTATTAAATTGATTAGAAATGATGAAACGATATGAATATTCTGTCTTTTAACTACCTTCATCCTTATCTCTCTATTCACTTTTATTTCCATCTCCTAAAATGGCATTGGGCCTTTATCTACTCCATCACATGTCATTTTGCTCATTTTGGACATATTAATCCATAAAAGCATTTGTATGGCCATTTTGGACCAAGTTACATAAGGTTTATTCAAAGTAAGAGAAATATCATAATTGCCAAGCCCATTTTAGTTATTTATATACAAGTCCATACTTTTTAGCCCATTTCTTGTTTTATTTTAGAATACCTTTTTTGTTTTAAGTATTATTTTAATATATTACCTTAACTCAAATTTTTGGAAGCTTTCACTATTGGGAAAATTAGATTTAAATATGTCAAATATGCTAATCATATATATCAAGTATAGGCAACAAAAATATTAAAAATTTCTTAATTCTGGATCATGTCGTTTACAAATTAATTTCTAAGCAAGGTAAAGTTTAAATTATACCTTCTTGAGAGTTGTTTTCAACATCCTCGATCAAATCTCTATTTGATCTTCAAGGAATTCTATGAACTCTTGAACCAACCCCATGATCAAGTCTTTCAAATTGTCCTCAAGCAAGTCTTTTGTATTTGAGCTCTAACACTAATGATGATCCACATGAGCCAATTTGATCCAAAGCCTTTATCAAGTTCATGTAACTTATAGAATAGAAAAATCTACCACTAAGCTTAAGAGGTGCTAGCTCTCGAAGGAATAACTATTCATTAAGATAGGGTTGGTGTTTGAATGCAAAGAGAAGATGAAAAGCAAGATCACACAAAGTGAGTTGGTGCACAACATATGTATTAGGGTTGAATAATCTTATAACACTTTTTAATTTGGCTTCTTTATACTTAATTAGAAGAGTTTAGAGTATAAACAAAAGTAAGGAGACATTATGATTGCCATACAAGCTAGGGCTGCCCCTTGCTTTTGTTGTCCACTCATAGTGGATGGGTTACATGGATAGTGTAGCCCCTTAGACCAAAAAGGTCTATACTCTTTAATCTTATGCTCCCTATTTTGTGTCTAATTAGCCCAAACACTTTCATATGAATCCAAATTGATAAACTTTCTTTTGTAATCATTCTCTAATTATTTTAATTTAAAAAAATTTCTAAGTGAGGAACCATTCCTTTTGTCAAGATCTTATTCAGTGTTAATATAAATGTTCTCTAATATTTAAATATCAATAATGGAAACTTATTACAATTTAATAATTGCAATCTCCATTAGAATTATTAAATCTTTGACTAATTAAACTTCTAATCACACTAGAATACATGATTAATAATTTTAAATTTTTTAAGATGTTCACCCAATTCAACTCTTGAAGTCACAACATTTTACATTCTAACTTTTCTTTTGACTCTGGATCAAAGAGATTCTATTATATGTGATCCATTAGGTTTCCATGCATGTTAGCAATTAATTCATTTACAATCTTTCATAAGTTTAATTGAATTAAAAATCCTTTTCATTCAAGCAAAATTTCCCTAAATTGTTCAAATAAATTTGTAGATTAGGATTGGCTTCTAGCAAAGCCTCATGACCACCTAAATGCAAGGAATAGATTTGTAGAAATCAAAACTATCATGAAAAGGTATTAATGTGTAGTTTAATTCTTGCATCTCTTGATATTCAAATTGGACTAAGGGTATGGTTCAAGTGTTAACCTTATAAAATCCAATCTTGGATGTTTGTTTAACTATGTGTTATTTCACAATCATTCATACATAAAACTCCTTTTATATATCATTAATTGATTTTACATAAAACTTCTTTTATGTGTCAATCAATACATAGATCTATAATTTTGATCATAGCACAAATGTTAGAACATCTTTAGAATATTTTTTCTTTGTTATCAAAGAGGACGAAATCCCTCTTGATTAATCACTACCTACATCTATTTCGTGGTGAACCCAAAATAATTTGTATATACTCTTTAAGAGTGTAAGCCTAAAATAAAATTAAAGTACACGACTTCATATATAAGATACTATGTTCATCTCAAGTTTAGTGATCACTTACACCACCTTTCACATGAGAAGTCCATTGACACATGGTAATAATCCCTATGATTTCTCATGGAAGGTTATTCTAGCCATATGTTCCCTAACATATACTCATATGTTTATCCAAATATCTTCATATCAAATAGTGTACGTCATCACTATATTCTTCCAAAGATTGTGACATAATATATGCTGATTTACATATGAATAACTGATATCTTATTTTCTCATTTATTCCACAAATAGAGATATTTTGAAATCATAATTATTTATACAAATCATCTTATAATTACAATCTCCATTGTAATTTGTTTGTATGCAATTACAACTTCAAGGACTTTATCTAATATAGTATACATATATCAAACACACACAAACACACACACACACACACACACATATTTAAGACTAAATGTATATAGATGCCAAAACATAATATTTTATTAAATATGCTAAGATATGTAGTATCCATGTCATTACAATAGTTGCCTCTAGGGCATCTATATTAACACCTACTCCTTTGCAAGGCATGACTGGTGAGCATGCTTAGCCCATTTGGATAATTTTATGACAAAATGAGTATGGATCACCTAAGTGACCATGATTCTCTTAGAGGAAAAACAAGAGAATCTTTTGCTCGCAATCATTAGGTGGCTGTGGCCTTTAAGCCACCTTTTTCCCATTTTTTTCTCACACCATACCGTACTTATACAAGTTTCCTTATTTTACAATAAACATAATTCAACCCACACCAACTAAATAACTAACTACTCTAACTCTTTTGGATCTTAGACTTTCTTCAAGGTTCCATAAGAAAGTATTGAGTTTGTATACTAAATGAAACTTATAGCAAGTTAAACAAAATCCATTTTGGAAGCTTTCAAGTCCCTTGCCCATGAGCTTTCTTCCCTAAAAGAGCCATTTTTCTTCTTCTTGTCACACAAAAATTACATTAGTATTCAAGAATAAATTATCATAGGGTCATAAACTAGAAAAGACATGGTTCGAAGGAAATATTTCCAACTAAAATGCATCAAGGAAGGGCTAAAGAGCACACTTACTCTTACCTAGGGGTTGGTTTCATTTTTCACCTAAATCCAATAAAAAAGCAAGTTATCCTTCGTTGAATGTCCAAGATAAGGATTGAAAGAAATTTTTGAAACATTTTCTCACTTCTTTTCCCTTGAACCTGAAACTTGACTCTTGCAAGAACAAGTCGAGGTTTTCAAGTCATCTTTATCTTGTAAGGTACTCTTTACATTTAGTTGAGTAAAAACCTTTTCAAGCAAAAAAAAAAAAACAAAATCATCTTTCTTATTTTATTTGTTTTGCCAAAAACTTACAATATGCTTTTGCATTTTCCAAACTCATCTAGTTCTTGAGAAAAGAGGAGTAGAAGAAGATGAAGAGAAAATAAAGTGTTGGAAAAATATTAGCTAAAAAGATGAAAGAAGCTTCTAAATGAAAGGAAACCTTGAGCTTTGATGGGAAGACTTGAGAGTGGGTGAAAAAGAAGTGGAGGTTTGGTTCTTTAAGTTTAGGTGAGGAAAATGGGTCAAAATGAAGTGAGTGAAGGAGAAGGCATGGTTCAGCCTGAAGAAGTTGCTAAATGGAAATTGAGAGAAAATTTTGCGAAATAAGCGAGGGAGTAGCTATAACTTAGTGAGGAAAAAGAGGTTAAGCCTTTTGGCTTCATTTGAGGAAATGGAAGTAATGATTACTTCAATTAAATGAAGCAATTTTATGAAGAGATTTGTCTTCATAAAAAGTAGGACTCTCTTAAATGCAAATCTCTTTTAAGATTACATTAATTTAATGAACATCTCCTTATTAATGCCTTAGTTACCTTAGAAGGAGAAGGATGCATTTATTTCTTTGTTTTAATTATACTTTTAGTTATTTTAATTATTCGTTTGAATAAATTTTGTAAAAATAAAATTACTTTAATTATTAGTAAATACCAACTTTATCAGCGTTCTTATATATGTTGACATTTTCAAACACAGTAAGTTTTACAATCTTTTTGCTTCTCTAACTCTTATTACTTTATTTTGTGAAACAAATACCGGTTTTCCTCATTTTCCCGAAATCTTCATACTTGCCGTGTGGCATTTCAAGGAAGAAGCCAAGCCTCTTGAATTCTTGCCTTTTTGACGTCCCCTCCCCTTAACCTCTCTTTGAACCATTTCCCCTCTAGTTTGTTTATAAAGGTCATTAATCTTCTTTAAAAGGTTTTGGGTCATGATTTGTGTTTCCTAAGAGGCCCAACGATGCATCCTTTTTCTTTAAAGGATAAGGTCCTCACTTTGTACTTTTATTTTAAAGACCTATCCTTAAAATATGTTGTTTGGGTTTTGGACTTTCAATATAAGGTCAATTTTTCTTATGGACTTGATATATGTGTTTCTAAAATAAATTTCTAACTCATCATCCTAGTAGGGTAAACTTGTATATTTGTCTAATGAGCCATGTCTTATATTTTATACACTCTCATTTCTAAAACTCCCAAGTCCACTATTTGTGGTCTAATTTCCATTTATTTTTTTTCAAAGAAATTTTTTATGTTCTAAATTTTCTTTTAAATTTTTTAACATTAATTAATTAATTATTAAAATGATATATTTTATGCGCGTGCCGATGGATGTGACATGGATACTCCACCAGTTAAGCTTAATCAATGAAAATTGTGAGGAGAATCTTATTTATAAAAAATAATAAATGCTCAGTCCTAAACTAATCATGAAAATTGTCAGCAACATATTATTTATAAAAAATGAATTTGTTTAAACAAATAATTACTTCTTTTTCTACCAAAAGGGATTGTAACATTTATTTGAAAAGACAAATGGTTTTGTTGTGTAGATAGGTGTTAAATCTTTCTGCAAACTATCTTTTGTCCCATTTTGTAAAATCCAAACTCCCCAAGTATTTACTGATTCCATGTGGTATCATATTCTCTACACAAATGTTAGATTATGGATATTTTATTTAATTATGAGTTGCCTCGTGGCATTACATCTCATTATATAAGAACAAGTCTCTAATTAAAACAATGACAAACAATTAATCCATTATGAAATTTTTGAATAACTACCTAATTTATGGATAGTATCTTAGTTGGACATTTATCATTGCTAACTAGCAAATTTATTTTGATTTTTAAATATAATATTTTTTATTTCTTATCTTTATTTTTATTTTTTAATTTATTGATAGCTAACTAATTCATTTTGATTTTATCTTTACCTTTATTTAATTTAATACAATATTTTTATTTAATATACTTATTTTGATTTTTAAATAATGATTAAGTTTGATATATAATGAATATCCATAAATGGATTCATAATGACCCTTTTATTAATAGTTTAGTATTTAATCCATCTATATCATCTGTTAAACATTATGGATGGATTTGGATTGGTGCAAAGATGAATGAATTGGATAGATTCATAGATATCCATCCATTTTACCACCCCTAAAATATACTAGTTATTGATAGTAAAATCCGATCAACCCAAGTTTTGAACCCTAAACTGTAGATTTGAATATAAAGAGAGAGAGAGAGAGAGAGAGAGAGGAAGAATAAGGAGACACCAGATATTTTTAATGTGGTTTAACTAAAGTCAATTTAGCCTTTACATCCATGGCTTTTATGACTCTTTGATGAGTATATTACATTTGATTATCATATATTGTGTTGTATGTTTATATACAATGATTTCATCCACTTTTGTCATAGTTGGGAGGTTACGGTTTGAGAGTAAATCTATAATAGATATCATGACTTAATTAGAATTTCATAGTAGATCAGGATAAATGGTTATAACAGACTCCTAACAGAATAGGAGATTGGACAAACATTCCCGATGTTGAGGAATCTTTCTATGAGCTACGAGCTATGCCTTGCTTTCACGACCTGAGGTTGTTGCTTGGCCCTTGCTGACCAGCGATCTTAGCTTGCATTTAGCAACCTGGTATCTTGGTCTGGTGGCGTCATTCAAGATGAGTTGGGCCATTGCTAGCTGAGCCTGTCCATCCATTGGGCTTTTATCAGCCCATTTATACGGTACTAGAAATTATCCACAATATTAGGCCCCCAGCTCTTAGTGTGATTTGTGGACTAGGAGCTGTAGTTCACTAGTAAAAGCTAGAGATTGTGACCAATTTCTATTGCGTCATTTTGTCTACCTATACCATCATTACAGCATTAAATGTACGCACCTTTTGTAACCATCAGTGCAGTAATGACAGAGCCCTATTTTTCATTGGCCCATTGGATCGAGGGTATTTGACTGGTCCTTCAAGCTATTCAAGCTATATAGGGTGAGCAGAACCCTTTCCTTCTTTTTAGGAATCAGTGCCCTGTTTCTTGCTTCCAAGGTTTAATGTCCTAATGGTCCTTACTGGATAAGCTTCTTTCCTTTTGATGGTCTGATTATCCGAGGTGTGTATGGTTTACTGCATAGGAATTTCTTATGGACAATTCCCCTCTGAGGATTTTGGAGAGTTTTGTACAGATCTTGGATTATTTCCTGATGGTGGTGCTAGAGAGTTTGGTCTATTTTCTTCAAATCTCTCGGCCCAACTATCTAGTTTCCTCAGGATGCCCCCATAATAATGTAGTTAAGGGACAAGCTCTTGTCTTTAAAAAGCATCTTAAGAATGATTTAATGATGACTTACTTTGTTAGTGATTCAATTTAGCCTTCTAGGGCCATAATGGCTATAGGCTTATTTTGATCTGTACTTTTGAATTTATGTATGTTCAACTTGTTAAATGAGGTTTTAATGAACTTTGTGTAATATTTTCATTTTTTCCAAGTTTTGCACCAAGTGAGATAGATAAATTCCTGCAAACCATAGCTTAATGAATATTAACCAAGTCAAGTGACAAATCGGTCAAACTAATGTTCCTTAGATTGCAAATCATGACAATGTGTAATGTGTTTTGGTTCACGAATTAAGTGCCCAGGTAAGTCTTGCTACGGAAAGCTTGTTACTTAACAGGTAGCATGAATATAGCACCGAGTAGTAAGTCACATGTGATGCCAGATAGCAAGTTACATATGGTGCCAAAGAGTAGGTTGTATTCGGTGCCTAATAGTAGGTTGCATATGATGCAAGAGAGTAAGTCAAATGTGATGTCAGATAGTTGGTCACATACGGTGCCAATGAGTAGGTTGTATACGATGCCGAATGGTAGGTCGCATGCGGTGCAAAATAGTAGGTCCCATACAGTGCTAAAGAGTAGGTCGCATGTGGTGTCGAATAGTTGGTCACATGTGGTGCAAAATAGTAGGTCAAATACAGTGGCAAAGAGTAGGTCGTATGTGATGCCAAATAGTAGGTTACATATAGTGCCAAAGAGTAGGGTGTATGCGGTGTCGAATAGTAGGTTGTATATGATGTTAGGGAGTAGGTCACATGTAGTGCCAAATAGTTGGTCACATGCAATGCCAAGTCTTTGTATGTCAAGTTGACTTCCCCTTCCGAATTCAGAAGATCGAGTGCACATTTCTGGATCAAAGGTGCTTTGGTTCCGGATTAGAAGGGCAATAGCTTGCTTTCGGTATTCTGTTTAAAAATTTATTCAAGAATTAGTAATTAGTCACAAAATTTGAAAACAACATTACAAGGTTAGATAGGCAAACTCAAGTTCATTAATAATATGGGTGGAGTCATGCAACGAACCCAGCTCGAGGTTCTCTACCAAAAATTACATCAACCTTTTTCCCTTTTATCCCTAATTTGACTTCGTCCTTCTAGCAACATCGAGCTATGTGCTAGTCACCTTGTACACATCCTACTCAATTAAGGGTTGGGAACCTATAAGTGTCCTAGTTGACAAGACCATTTTCAAATTATTGATTGCAAGTCACCCAGCACTGCATTATATGTTGAGTGGCAGTTGATGATAAGAAAATCTGCTCGGATGGTTGTCTAGCGGTCCAAGTCTCTAAGAGTAATAGGAAGCCTAATCTACCCTATCGATACTATTGCATCTCCAATGAATCCATAAAGGGGCTTTAGAGAAGGTTCCAGTTGACTTATGCTCAGACCCATCTATTCAAAACATTTCTTATACATTACATTCATGAAGCTGCCCGTATCGACCATAATCCTTCGTAGTTCAGCATTGCCGATTCTGGCTTGAATAATTAGTGTGTTGTTATAGGGAAAATGTATTCCTTATGCATCATCCCTTGTAAAGGTGATGCTATCTGAGGTTACTCTTATCCTTTTAGCGTAGCCTTCAAACCCACCATGTCCTATGAGTAGGACGTGATTCACTTCTCTTACATAGCATTCATAAGACCTGTTTGATGTATCTGCAATGTGTGGTCCACCATGAATGATGAATATAGTTCTTACCGAAGGCACCTCCTCTTGCTTGGGAGTCTGTAAGCCTTATTGTCAAACAGGTTGCTGATTTTGCTAAGATCATTGTTTTGTAGGACGCACCACGTAATATCTTAAATGACCTCTTTTGATCAAGTTCACAATTGCATCTCTAAGTGCCCTGCATTTTAAAGAATTATGCATAACTTCATTATGATAAGCACAATACTTGTTTGTGTTTTTGAACCTGTGGGGAGTCTTTATTGCATTAGGCTTCCCAAAATCCTCTCTGTCCTTCTTTGTCATAAAAATCCTTTCCGGAGTTTCCAATAGGACACTGTAGCTGTCAAGGCAACCTTTACATTGAGATTGCTTGTTTCTAACCTTCTTTGCGACTTGGTTTTCAGGGTCATCTTTTTCACTTTCCTTGTCATTCCTGACATTGTTCCTTTTTTTTCGCAAGTTGGAGTTGTTTGCCTCGTCTTTGGGCTTAAGGCCAAAGGTTTCCTCCCATATGATCTCTTTGATAGCTTGTTCATAGAATTTTCCCAAGTCCCTTACCAGGGGCTTGTATATGTTCTCATATAACTTCCTATCTTTGTAGAGTTCTACTAAGATCACTATTAAGATGCTCTCATCTAAGGGATTTTCTACATTACTGACCTCATGTCTGAACCAGGTAATATCATTCTTCAGCAATTCATTTTTTCATTAGAAGACTATTGTGAGGTGACAAGGGGGTGTGAGCTTTGAGATTCTTAAACCATGTTCAAGGTAAGTCACCTAGAGTGGCTGGAAAAACACGATACTTGACCAAAGGATTAGTTGTCTAAAGATCCATCTATACATTGAATGCATTTAGGTAGTCATATGGGTCATTATCCCCGTTGTATAACGAGATAGTGGGAACTTTGATCCTATGCAGGAGAGGCTCTTTCTCAATCTCCTTGGTGAATGATGTCCTCCTGTCATAATGATTTCGTCGATCTTGAGTCCGAAGGCATTGTTCCAATTATTTTACCCTTTGAAGTAGCTCCTCTACCATGTGATCTTGAGTCTTAGATTGACGGCTAGGAGATGGTTAGCTCCTCTTTTTAGGGTGGTTTGAAGTTTTGTGCTTACCCTTCTTGTGGCCCGACGAGTTTTGATCCGAGGCATGTCTCCTATTGGTCCTTTTTGAGCCTTCAGCTTGATCCGAACCTCCACATTGCTGATGGTCTTCTTCATCTTCCTCATGGACTCGATGGACCTCCAACCTTGGCTGTGAGTTGGTAGAGTAAGCCAAATGAGTGCGTTGGCATTCTTCTCTGGTTTGCCTTTTTTCTAAAGCTCTTTCCCGTAACGATTGGATAGCTTCTTTCTACACAGCACCCCCAATCTGCTTTTGTGAGCCTTGGGCTTGTGTCTAAGTTAATTCCATAACCACCTTAGCCAACTTTCTTACTGTTTTCTCCAGTGCTTCATGGCGTTGATCCCATGCTTGTATTCCATCAATGAAATCAGGTTGATATGAGGCTGTTGGTGGTATGTTGCTGGTGAT
The DNA here is from genome assembly GCA_026873985.1 of Saraca asoca. Taxonomy (NCBI): domain Eukaryota; kingdom Viridiplantae; phylum Streptophyta; class Magnoliopsida; order Fabales; family Fabaceae; genus Saraca; species Saraca asoca. The sequence continues at coordinate 13,153 of JANHAO010016600.1, forward strand.
ACCTACGATGAGGATAATGAAGGTGCCTGCATGGAGAATTGGATCCTCTTGATGTTCCATATGAATATTTGGTTAGCCAACTACAATGTCTGAACTTCTGGTGGTTCCTCCTCTAGCGATCGAAAAATAATTGGTGAATGCAATTTAAGGCCCTCCTTCTAACGCTGAAATGTTGATAGTTAAATCCAATTAACCTAAGTTCTAAAACCTAAACTGCAAATTTGAATATGAAAGGAGAGAGAGAGAGAGAGGAAGAACAAGGAGACACTAGACGTTTTTAATGTTATTTGGCTAAAGTCAATTTGACCTATGTCTATGGCTTTTATGACTCTTTGCTAAGTATATTATATCTAATGATCATATATTGTGTTGTATGTTCATATACAATGATTTCATCCCCTTTTATAATAGTTAGGGGGTTACAGTTTGAGAGTAAATCTATAACAAATAAGTATTATGACTTAATTAGGATTGCATAGTAGATCATAATAAACGGTTATAATAGACTTCTGCCAAAATAGGAGATTGGACAAACTTTCCTGGTGGTTAAAGACTCTTTTTATGAGCTGTGAGCTAAGCCTTGCTCTTGCGACCTGAGGTTGTTGCTTAACCCGCATTGACCAGCAATCTTGACTTGCAATTAGTAACTTGGTATCTTAATTTGATGGCCTCATTGCAGATGAGCTGAGCCTTTGCTAGCTACGTCTATCTATTAGGCTTTTACTAGCCCATTTATGTAGTACCATAAATTACTCATAATACTAGCCAACTTTAATCTCAATATTAGTGGGTATGTGATTAGTGAGAGTACATAATCTTGTATCACTATATTGCTACGATTTGATATGTGTAATAAAGGCAGTTGATCAATCCTACTTTCATTAACTCTAATATTATTAGTAGTTAGTATGTAATTAACTCCAATATTATTGCAGCCAACTCACCATAGACAGCTCTTACTCTTCATATTTATTTATTAGAGATAAGAAACTCTATTCATCAATAAATGGACTAAGGCATGGCACGTGTAGTGTTCACAAGTCTTTCATACAGAATTTTATTGTCATTTCGCAAATTAATACTGTAAAATTTATAGAGAAAATATAAATATAAAATAATTGAGAATTTTAATTTTTATTCAAATACTT
>JANHAO010016601.1:0-14321 GCA_026873985.1 Saraca asoca
TTATCATGTCTTAGGTAGATAGTTGAAGTACCGAAAGGAGAAGATTATTGTTGGAAAACTAATAGTTGAATAAAGAGATTTTAATAATGAAAGTAGATTAAGTTTCTTTAGGAATCTTTATTGGTTTGCACAGATCTTAAAGGGCTTAATTTAATCTAATTCCATTAAAGTAGTTAATTAGGTTAATTTAAGTACTATTATTAGACCTTAAAAGAGGCTAGTGATTAATTTAGGCTAAACCATCCTCAATCAATTAAGTAATTATAATAGAAAATAACTCAATTAATTATTAAAAAATATAACTATGGTGAAACCTCAATCCTAGGCTTTTATTATTATACTTTGCTTATTATTTGCTTGCTGCTTTTACATTAGATCTTTCTATTCTTTTTGCTATTCTTATTTGATTTAGGCATCTTAAATTGCAAACATTTGGTAGTTGATAATAAAGATCCCTATGGGACACGACCCGTATTCGCCAAATTCTACTACAGCTACATCGTGTGCTTGCGGAGGAAAAATAAACTACATCAAGGCTGGGGGTGGTCCTCTAGCTATTTCAGCCTTTAGAGAACTTCTTTCATTACCTAGTCCCGTGTTTCAAATCGCAGGCCAGAACTTTTAGCTTGCTACGAGTCCCCAGATTTCTGACTATCATGATTCTCGCGAGTCTCCTTATGAGTTTTTTCATGCAACTGCTGGAGTTGCACTACAATTTCCTCTTATCTCTATGCACCCTGGACTTGCACATGTTCTAGCACTCTAATAGTTTTAGCCAGCTCTCTGACCATGTTCTCAAGCACTAGCAGTGGCTGATGAGCCATTTGTGCTTCTTCAATTTTAGGGTCAGCGGTAGGCTGAGGATGAACTTCGACAATTGAAATGTCTACCAGCTGAACAATTGGAGTGCTAGAACTCCTGATAATTCTTCCTCTCACCATTGTAGCTAAACAAAAAAGCAATTCAAAAAGTACATGGGCCCTTCCTCTAGCACCAAAATGTTAACGGTGAAATTTGGTTCTGGGCCAAACTCCAGTCAACCAATGTAATTCTTTTATCCCCAAACTACTTTTTGGTGGATGAAGTGAGAAATGGAAAAGATGACAAAGATGATGGAGAGGTAGAAGAGCAATGAAATATAGTATTTTTAATGTGGTTCAACTAAAACCAGACAACACTGGTTCCTACATCCATGATAGCTTTTATTGATTTAAAGGAAATTTTTACAAAGTCTCGGTATGTTGGTTTTTCAGCCTGATCTACAAAGGTCCTTTTCCTCCTATTTATAGAAGGATGAATGTTATAATTGTAATTTTACATGTTACAAATACATCATTACAAATATTAAATGTACAAGATAGTAATCTGTTGCAAACCAGCTCTTGCAAATTGCTTTCTGTGGGCAGGCCACACATGTCTGCTAGATTTGAAACCTGATGTAAGTCTATCTGTCATTTTATCTTGCTAATCTTTTAGTTGGACAATGTGCCTAGTCTTGTGAGTTGAGATACTTGGCTCGGGGTCGCTACTAGCTTTCTTCTAGTGAAGTGAGCTTAGCTCTTGGTGAGGCGAGCTCTAACAAGCTGCTTTGGGCCTTACTTGCATCCTGGCCTCACAGTTATCGAGGTGGAGCTACCTTGGCGAGCTGGACTATCTCTAACTAGTTCTTGGTCATCGTCGGGCTCTTGCCTTTCCATTACATAAGACTGGATTTTACCCATAACACTAAGCAACTAGCCAACGCTCCCTGGCACATGTCTACTGTGACTCATGTTCAATCACATCACCAAAGCCACAATGAGTCATAGCACAAAAGCCTCAGTGAATGTGACCACTAGTCCCTTACGCATTGTGTCTGTAATTAGGCTCGTTATTAGACCGAGTCATAGCAGGCTACATAAGCTCGTCATCAAGCCACTACATGGCTATGACATTAAAACTGCATGGCTGCTATGAGACCACTAAACCTGGTCACTACTTAACCACTTGTAAAGCCAGAAAACATCTGGCCCGGGACAATGCTGTTGGTTGTGAGATGTTTGACCTCCAATGAAGATAAGTTTCATTATAGGTAGTAGTCACTATCAACTTAATGAATCATGGCAACAGGTCAGGGGACAGGGTCCATGACTTAATGACTTCATTTTACAATCATACCTGTTGAAAGAGTCGATGTTGTAGCCACATCCATATGTGAGACAACACCTCAAGGTTTCCAACTGCGACAAATAAGTTTCAGAACTGAAGGAGCAAAAGACTTAACCCTACTGATTACAATCTGACCAACCATAGGAATAATAGATGGTGTATAATAAGCTTCAAGTGGACCATAGTTGTTAGTTTAAACTTCCCACATATGGTAGAACTTTGAGAAAGCTTGTTAAGCTTAAGTGCAACAGTGAGTTTTATCGTGCTTCTGCTACAAGTATTAGTTACTAGCAGTAGGGTGCCATTAGACCAGGCAGAAGAAGCTGCTATTTGGTTGTAAACTGAGCTAGAAAGGAAATAGGTTAATTGGTTTCGTGTAGAGGTGATTCTTCCTTTAGCCATCACATTTGAACAAGAAATCAACTAAAATGCAAGTGAGGCCCTCTTTCTAGCACCAAAATGTTAATAGTAAAATTTGATACTGGACCAAACTCCAGTCAACCATATAGTTCTTGTTACCTCAAGCTACAATCTGATTGAAAATGCAGTAAATAGAAGTAGAAAGCATGAAGAAGATGAAGAACAGCTTAACACAGGATTTTTTTTAACATGATTTGACCAAAACCGAGTGGCACTGGTCCCTACATCCACAGATGTTTTGATTTATCAATGTAAGTTGTAGAATACAAGTGTTTGTTCATGGAGGCTCTCCATTTTGATAGAGTTTTCAGCATATATCCCCCAAGAGAGTCCCTTAATACAATGGCTTAACCCCTTATTTATAGAAGCAGGGGGTACAAATGTAATTTTATAAGTTATAAATATATTACATCAAATAATAAATGTAAAAGACCTCTCAGACTCCTGCAAGTCAGCTTTTACAACTACTTTTTGTAGGTGGGCCCCTTGGACTGCTTTCGACAGATTAACTTTGCAAGTTGATATTAGTTGGAGAAGTGTTATAGCTCTTTTTTAAAGCTAAGTCTGGGAGCTAGTTGAGGATGCGACCTGAGAGCTAGTTGAGGCAGTGACCTGGGAGCTAGCTGTTGTAGTGAGCTAAGAGTTAGTTAAGGTAATGAGCTGAAACTAGCTGAGGGTGCGACCTAAAGCTAGTTGAGGCTGCGAGCTGGAACTTACACATGAGGTCTTCAGTGACCTGAATGACTTAGACCCTTCTAACTAGAGTTGGGCTTTTGCCAACCCACTTCACATGGTATCAGAAAATGCCTATAACACATACTAAAAATTATAATTATTTTCCAATTAATGATATTTAATTTAATTACAACTAATACTTAAATTATATGCAAATAAGACTTAATTATTATCCAAATGAATTGAAATTTTATTTAAACTATAGTTGTTATACAAACAAATTAAAATTTTATTTAAATTGTATGCAAATAATACTGAACTAGCATTTATATGGAAAATAATTTTTGAAGTGTTTAATATTAAAATCCACAAAATTCATTAAAACCTAAAGTTAACGCACGAATACACACTCACATGCAAGCATACAGACATATCTCTCTCTCTCTCTCTCTAATATATACAAGGTGTTTTTAGGCTAGAATAATTAAATTTTCTCTATATTATGATAATTGACCAAATTAATTAGTATATTATGTAGGATCTAAAAATTATGAATTAATATTATGGAGGCAAGAAATTGGATTCTGGAACAAAATCTTTCAAAAATGAAAAAAAGACAAACAAATCAAAATGGAAAAGCAAGCAAAAAATGGTAAACATTGAAATGCATCATGGAACTACTCCTATTCATTTGCCACGTGAAAGCAAATTTGGCGAATGTGCTTGAAGAGGCATGCAAAGGATTAAATTGATACCAAACAATCTCACACTTAACACAATTGGTAGTATATAGTATATCATTTACAATTTGCTTCATTCACTCATCATTATGATAATTTGTAGAAAAGTTATTTCACCATTGAAACATCAGTTTAAATTTATTTTTAATTGATATTATTTAGCTAAAAGTGGATGATAAGGTATAATAAATCTTGGATTATGATTATGGCCCTCTTTTATATGAATTCAAGTATACATACATCCATGAAATACTTAAAAATTTGACACTAAATTTGGGTGAACTATTATTTCATCTGGCATCTATCTTAATCTTCTACAATAGTAGATACTTTAATAAGTTAGTTTCATCTATCCAATTATATATATATTTTAATTACAATTATGTTTATTATGAAAGTCACAATTCTTGAAGAGATCACGGGCTAAGGTTAAGAATAAAGTATTTGTAGTTCTTCAATTTGAGTAGTCAAAAAAATAAAATGAGCAATTTTTAATTCATGTATTTTATTAAATATGTGTAATACTAATTTATTTCATCTATAATTTGAATCGACGTATTTGTATATAGTTTGAAATTAAATTTTATTTATATTAACATTCAACTATAATCACATTATTATTAAATGTCTAATTTTTTTATAAATATAATCTTATATGTTTAATTATAAAACCCTCAGGTGTGTGCATAGGTCTTATGCTAGTATTTTTAAATATTTCATGACAAGTGCCAAACATCAATCTTGATTTATTTGAGAAGTTTAATTAACCTCAAACATCAAGCCCTTGTTATTAGCGTAACAATGAATAAGGGTCACAAAAAAAGGTCAAATGTATTCACTTTTGTTTGTTTCAATTATTATTTTAATTATGAGATAATTGAAATTTCACTATGAGATAATGGATTAGCTATGAGATAATTGATGAGAAAAAATAAATATAAATAGAGGATTTATTTATTTACTTTATTGAGAAAATTTTAGGGAAACTCCTTGTTCATTAAGTAATAACTTATTAGGATTCCTAAAAACCATAGTAATCTTTTAGAAAGAAGCCTCTTGGCAGGCAAGTCTTGAAATGATTATAAAAGAAAATCTACAAGAGTTGTAGGCAGTATAATACAACAATAGAAGAAGTTGCATCTACAAAAATTGTGGCCACATAGCGTGTAGTTGTGAGTGCTCATGTATTGAGCTAATTAATGAAATATAGCCATCTTTTTTCTTTTCTCTCTATAATCACCACTAACACAAAGGTATAATAGAGTGAAGACCAATTGTGTGGACTAGCCTTAGATGACACACTTAGGTCTCTCTATTTATGTTTCAAAAAGCATACAATTAGGAGTGAGGTAAACAAGGTATCTTAATTGTATGTTAATTGACGGCTATCAAAATCGGCAAAAATAAGATGCTAAACAACCCTATATTGTAGAAGGATGAGTCCATTTTGATCCATAGGGACTAGTGATTAATCTAGTGTATGTAAGTAAAAGGCAGGGGGAATTGTTGGTTCTTTACTCAAAAAATGAAATTAGATAATTGGTGTCAACATACACAAATATATATATATATATATATATATATATAACACAATCAACAATTAAAATAGGTCTTACAATTAACAAGAGAATTGAAGTAGAATTTCCTGTATATTAAATAAAAGGTTTATTTGCACATTATAAGAAAATTACAAATAAAAAAAAATAGAAGATCTGAAAGGGACTGATGTCCTTGCCCCAAGAGAACTCCCCCTCTTTACCAAAGTAGAGAAAATGAAAAGAATGTAAAAGAATGAATCAATTAGGTTTTGGTTAGCTTTTTATAAGAGCTTATTCCTTTCAATACTTGGACTATTGACTTGGGATGGAAGGAGGCGAAATTGGACATGGGTCTCTTCATAGAAGTTGTAGCTTCATCTCTTAGCAATCCAATGACTTTAACTTTCTCAAAAATTCGACTTCCAACTCAACTTGTAGGCTAAAAACAAAAACAATTTTGCAAAGTAGTTCAACCTATAACAAAATTTGTCACTTGGATTCATAGTCCAAAAACTTAATCAAAACGGTACATTTTCACTTCAAACCCTTCATAAAAGTTGTGGAGGCAAATCTTAGCTATCCAATGGGCTTAGGTTTGCATAGAATCGAGGTCTAGAGCTTTAAAAATAGCCAGAGGTGGATCTTGTAATACACGCAAAACCCTTTTTAACAAATTTTGTAAGAATTATTTTTTGTATAGTTGTATTTTTTTTATATTTTGGAAAGAGTTATTATATGAGTTTATTTGAAAATTTTTAATTTCAAAAGTTTGTCTTCAATGTTTTAATGTATTGTTTATTTTAGTGATATTATTATCTATCTTAAAAAAATAATTAATAAATAAATTACTTATAGTCTATTAAATATTTTGATGTATCATTTATTTCAACTACTAAACAACTATTTAGTTTACTTTATGACAAAATCTATATTTAAAGTTTTACTAAATATTTTTTAATCTTTTTTTAATTAGATTTTAAAAGTTATGCTAGTATATGTAAACTCTATCTTATTGTGCTAGATACTTATGTTTTATTAAGTGAACTTCAATTTTAATGAAAGAAACTCTAAAACTTATGTTTAATTATTGTACTTAATTTATGTGGATTACATATGCCTTTATCAATAAATTTGATTGCAAATTCAACACAAGCTTTTTTTACGCTAAATTTCCTATTTTTCATTGTTTAATTTTTATTTAATCTATTTTCTTTCTTCCTGTCACCTTTCTTGAGTTCCCAAACCTTTCTCTTTCTATCTTCTTGACTCCATTTGCAGCAAGCTTCATGAAGCTTCCCTATCCTCCCTTTCTCCAAATATCCCATTCACCTCACTACCACCTTCAACCTCCATCCCCTCCCTCTGGATCCTCCTCGTCCCTCATTGAGGTCAATGCCAAAACAACCTAGCTTTCAACTGTCCAATTGCTTCAATCTCACCTAGCCCATCTTCATTGCCATCACTGCCTCACTTTAGTCTTGTTGCCTCACTCACCATCAGATCCTAATGTGATCTCCACAAGAGATGCCCATGGATCTTCCAAAATTCAGTGACCAAATTAAAAAGACAAAGAAGGATATTCCTGCCACACTCTAAAATAAATAAAAGGAGAGTGATAAGTAATGTATTTGATGCCACAAAGAGGAAAACTCTTTAATAAGTCTAAAGTTCATGAAGAACCCTAAGAAAGAAACTCTCAAGAAGACGAACACGCTTCAATTTCACAAAATGAGTGATTTGAATACTAAGGGAACCAAGCCTTCCCTAATAGTTATCACTAAACAACAATGGGTTGAACTAACTAGGCAACAATGAACAAAAATTTTAAATAAGTGAGCCAAAGTAAAAAGCTTAAGCTATTACAAAAAGTCTAAACACAAAACCAATCCTTTGCAGAGTAAAAATGCTAATTTCACTTTAGCCTTTATGTTGACCTTCAAAACTATGTAGTTTCAAAAAGTTTAAAGCTTGGAATCATTAGGCTCAACCTTAAGGACCTCTAGGCTTTGGTTTGACCTCATTTGAACCCTTGAAGCTTTAGTTATGATCCAATCATTGTGATAAGGTCAATTTGGATAGAAACACTGGTGCAATTTCACAACAAATTTCAAGACTACAAATGGTAGAATTGGGCTTTGGCCTCAACATGAAAGTTTTAGAGATTTCTTCTAGCTTTCCAACCATATAAAGATCAACCTAATCTAATAGCTAGAGCTCAAATTATAGGCCAAAATCTGAAATAGTGTCAAAAATCCAACATTAAGCAACTAATTCAATTAAGCTCTAAATCATGACCAAATCACAAAACAAGACCAATTAATTAAATTAAACTTGATTAACATTCTAAGAGGTAGAGTATGAGTGGAAATAAATGTGAATATATATATATATATTTTGCTAATCAATCCCTTGAGTGGTCCCTTGAATTTCTATCATTCCCCCTCTTTTCGAAAGGATTCGTCCTTGAATCTTTAAAGACCCATTGCAAAAGGAGAAAGATTAGAAACATGAAAGAAAGCATTAACATTAAAGGATCCATGTTTTCCCTAAAATATCCCTTTGCCATATTCTCTTCCACTTATCTATATGATGGCTAGTTGGGTTTGGGAGCTCCAAGAATGAAGTCAAATTGATTTCCCACTTCTTCAACTTCCTACAAAACATAATCAAAGGCACTAGGAAAAACAAAATTTTCATAGGCTTTTTTGCATAAGAGAACAAGCATAAAGTAATTAGCATGGAAGGAATGCCTCACATCACTAGCCTTAGTAAACACACTTAATTTTCTTTTACCTTGCCTTGATTTTTCTCTCAACTCTTTTCTTTCTTCTCTCTTTTCATTCTCATCATCTTTTTCTTCACTCATTTTCTTTTTATTTCTCTCCTTTTTCAATTACTCTTCAAAGAATTATTTTGGGGTTCAAGGTACAAGAGTAATCAGTTTGTTGTCTTTAACAAAGCTATACATATTGAAGAAGCCATCATAAGTCACATGACTATCAAATTGCCATGGCCTTCCTAGCAACAAGTGAGCCACTTATATAGGGACAACATCACAAAAAACCTCATCTTAGTACCTCCCAATGGAGAATGCCACTAAGACTTATTTTGTCACCTTCACCTTCCCACTATCATTCAACCATTGTAGCTTATAAGGTATAGGATGGTTCAAGGTAGGCAAAGTTGATTTTTCCGCTATGACCATACTAGCCACATTGGCACAAGTCCCCCCATCAACAATGAGATTGCACACTTTGCCTCTCACATGACCTCTAGTATCAAAATTATTTTCCCTTTGTTCCTTATTCTTTTTCCTTAGCTTGAACATTTAACTCTCTTCTTACCACTAAGGTTTCTATGTCCTTGTGATTTAAAACTAATTATGAGTTTAATTTTTGTTAAATATTTAAAGTTTAAATAAATGCCATAAATATTTTCAACAAAAAGAGTTTCTTAAGCCAAACAATTGAAGAAACTTCATGAACAAGTGAGGAAGAACAGAGAAAGAAAAATGGAACAATACATCTAACAAGCCAATAAGTGCTAAAGGAAAGTGGTGTTTGAGCCAGGAGAGTAGGTGTGGTTACATATGAGGAAAGAAAGATTTTTAGCACAAAGAAAGACAAAGCTCCATCCAAGAGGGAATGGGCCTTATTGGTGGCAAGAGTAAATGACAATACATACAAATTAGATCGAGTGATTTTAACATTAGTGCTATATTTAATGTTAAGTGTAGACAGTTTTGTGATCCTTGTATGATAATGTTAATGATATTCTCCTTACTAGCAATGGCATAAGCCTATTGAATGAGACAAAGCAATTGTTATTACAACATTTTAACATGAAGGATCTTCGTGATGCTTCTTTTGTGTTAGGCATATGGAGCCATCATTATAGATCCCAAGGTTTACTTGGCTTATCACACAAATCGTATATAGAGAAAGTGCTCAAAATGTTTAATATGGATAAGCGCTCTCATTGTTCTACACCCATTCAAAAGGATGAGATTCTTTCTAAAGCCTACTATCCTCAAAATGATGAAGAGAAATCTAGAATGAATGGTCCCATATACTTTCATTATAAGTAGCCTAATGTATGCTTAGGTATGTGCACATCCTAATATAGCTTTTGTAGTTAGTGTACTAGGGAGATATCTTAGTGATCCTAGTCAGAGACAATGGACAACTGTAAAGAAAGCTATAAGGTACCTTAAAGGTACAAACAATTATATGCTGACCTATAGGAGATTTGATGTTCTTATTGTTACATATATATATATATATATTACATATATATATATATATATCTATAACATATGACTATATCATTAATATTGAATTTATTAAGAAATTTAAGCCCTTATTTTGAGTTAAAAAAAAGGCAGTTCCTGTCTCTTGTGCTCCTATAGCCAAAGTAAGTCTAGGCTAAGTAATCCAAAGAAAATGTTCATGTTGAGATCTTAGTATTTAATTCATTTAGCAACAATAATTTGTAGTTCATGTTATTATAACTTGAAAGCTATAATATTAGTCCAGAAGAAAAGTTTAAATATTTGTTTATCTATTTTGTATTCTGTTGCCACTACTGTTATGTTTCATTCTCTATCTTCAAGAATTTCTTTTTCTGATTCTTCCTCAAATAGTTCTTCAAAAATTAAATTTAAAGATAATTCAAAATCAATTTTTAAATAGCAAATTGATGACTAGGAATTACTTAGGATACCTGATAAGGAGCTTTATAAATCTAGTTGAAACTTTTTCAATAAATTAACTTATGTTATAAAAACCAAAGAAAACTTTCTACATGTTGATCCTTTGCAAGAAGAATTTGCTCTTCTTTCTAGAAAAGATATATCAAAACAAAAACAAAAATATAACTTTTTAACATCTTGGCAGTATTTAAGTAACTGCAAAACTCATGACTAGATTGGGTCTAAATATTGTGATTTTGTTGTCTCTTAGAGATGCTAGGCACTTAGATTTTGATGTTTCTCTTTTAGGAGCTGTAAAAATTAGTGTATCTCAAGGACTGGTACACTACAACTATCATCTAAATATTTCCTTAAGTTTAAGGGAAACACATGAGGATAAAAAATTAGTCTTAAATACCAAATTATTCATCTAAAATATGATAGCTAGATCAATTCCTATAGTGGTAACTTATATGATTCAATACAAACTTTACAACTCTCGGAATCTAGGAATTCTAAAACCACCCAGTAGGAAGGGTCAAACAACTTTTTTGTTAATGACTACAACTAATGCTAACCTCCAAATACTTGTTAGTACCCATTGGGATCAAATAAGATTTCTAGAAAATTGGTCTCTCCCTAAAGCCACCCATTCTAGGATACCAAATCCCCAAATATCTAGAATTGTCTAGCATACTTTAGTACAAGTAGATCTCTACTTTGATAGGAGCAGTCCTAGGATAAGAACTCCTAGAATAACTGAGATAGAAGATAGTTTTTCTATCTCTCCTAAATCTGAAGTTTCTAAGAAAGAAACTTTAATCCAACCTAGACACTTAACTACAGTGAACTCAACCATGTCAATTGATCTGAGAATATTAAGAAGGACTCTCTTAGCTATAAACCTTAAAGATTTGAATAATACCTCTAGGATCCTAAAGCCTATTTATACCAAGTCAAATTCCAAAGGAAAAGAGAAACTAAAGGATGATAGGGAAACCACTAGTTCATCTTAGTCTCTTAAAACTTTTTCCCAACTTCACCATGACCCAAAATTTTTTAATGATTAGACAACCATTACAAGTTCGAGAAAAACCATTTCAAATAGACATGGAGCCTTAAACAAAGACTTCTATTCATAAGAAACTACCTTTCAGAAGATGTGGTTCCTTAAAAATTTCCAAGAAGCCAACAAGAAAGAAATTCATGACAAATGGATGAACTTCATTAAGGACTTCAAGATAAATGTTCCTTTCTTTGATTAGTTCGAAGTTTATGCTAAGGGAAATCAAATAGATTATCCTTTTGGTGACATAGTAAGTGTTACCATTAGGACAACCCAAGCATGGACAACTTCTAGAGGGGATAGAATAGTGTCAAAACTCCCTCCTCTAAAATCTTGTCATGGAAACAAAAGACCTTAGAAATCCTATAATAGCAACTCCTTTTAAAATTAAGGACCAAAATGAACCTATTTCTTCAAAGGATATACAATCCTTGATGGAGCAAAATAACTATACCAACAAATACCTTCAAACTTTATGATAGCAAATCCTTAGTGAGCTTATCCAAATAGGAGAAACCCCAAGTTTGAGTAGTACTCAAACCAAATAGAACAACCCTTGTTTAAACCTTGTGAGATCCTTCCAAATAAGAAGAAATAGCTAAATAAGTCCCATAGAATAAATCTTTCAAATAGGATAGAAATAGTCAAAATAAGTCAAATGATTGAGGAATTAGATCAAAAATTAAGAAGAAATCTGACTATCCCTGAATCAACCTTAGGAGATAGTTCTAGCAAAAATGTTCAAATACTAGACTAAGCCTCCAAAGTTGCTTCTAAGCATGAAGACCTTAGGATAGAAGAACCCAGGGTAAAAACCTTTAAAACCTTAGTAATTTGGAAACTAAATAACCAAATTTCCAAAATACCTTAGAACCTCAACTTCAAAATTCCTACAATGAGAATAACATCTATGAATAGAACTTAGATGGCAAATCAAAGTATGAAATTATCCAACTTCTACAGCAAATGACCTTGGTTAGTACAACCTACTAAACTATGCAAGGATGTGATGGCACGACATTCGTTCATGTTCTAGTTGCTAGATTTACTAGCCAACTCAAAGGATAGTGAGATAAGCACCTCACCAGTTCAAAAAGACAACAAATTTATGATGCTTTCAAATTGGATATTCAAGGAGAGTTAATATTAGGATTAGATGATCAACCCATCTTTGATGTCATAAATACCTTGATCTACATAATTACTAATTACTTCATAGGAGATCCTAACCTATGGAAGGACAAATTAACCAAACTTCTTTCAAATCTTAAGTGCAAAACCTTAAGCAACTTTAGATGGTATAAGGATACCTTCTTTAAGCAAATATACTCAAGGTCTTATAGCAATCAACCTTTTTGGAAAGAGAAATTTCTAGTCAGTCTTCTTAGATCTTTAAGTGACAAGGTTAGAGAGAAAATTAGAAACAAATTTAATGAGATTATCCCATATGAACAACTTACCTATGGATAGCTAGTTGCTTCTATCCATAAAGTAGCCCTCAAAATCTATGAAGAAAATAAAATCCATAGATAGTTAGTTAAAGAAAGAGCTCTCAACATAAGGGAACTAGAATCCTTTTATAAACAATTTAGTTTTACTTGACCAAAAACCTATAAGCCCAAACATAAGTGTAGGGAAAAATAGGTTGAAGCCAACATAAGACCTCAAATTCATAGGAGCAAAACCATGGGTAGAAAATTCTTTAGGAAACCTAGGTATACTCCTCCACTAAATCTAGATAAGAAACCAGTCTATTTTAGATGTAACAGGCTAGGTCACATAGCAAAATACTATAGACTAAATAAAAAACTAAGAAAACTTGAACTAGATAAGGAAACCCTTAATTAGATCAGCAATTTACTTGCTAAAACATCTTCAAGGAAGATTTTTCTATGGATGAAGAACAAGTTCAAGGAAATAATCAAATCTAAGAAGATGATTGCTGCTCTTCTTTAGAATTTGAAACCTTAGTATCATCTAAAAATCTAAATGTGCTCTCAACAAAGCAAGAACTTATTTTCGATGTTATCTACAAGTTACTAGATAATGATGAAAAAAGAAGTTACCTCCAAGAGTTCAAAAAGACTTTAAATAAACCCCCAGCTTCTAAACAACATGTAATGAATAATTATAGTTTCAAAAATATTTTAGAAAGGTTTAATTTAGAAAAATGTAAACCCGTTACCTTACAGGATTTATAATCTAAAGTAAATCTTCTAAAAGAAGTAAAGGTTTTGAACAACTAACAAAGCCATTTTGATCAAATGCTTTTTAATTTTCAAAAATGAAAAAATAAGGTTAAAGATGAAGATGAAAACTTTAAAATCAATGATGAAGTTTTTAGATTTACATCTTCCCTAAAGATTTAAACATGGTATATCTGCATAAAACTCATTGTCAAAGATGTGTATACGATTGAGATAGTTGTGCCCTTTGTTGGCAGTAGCCACATATTGTTTCGTCTTCTTCTCAATTTGTTGCCACACCTTCTCATGAAGTTTCTTTATTGAATCTGCTTTCTTTGCATCACCTAAACTAACAAACTCATTAATAGGTAATGGCATTAACTCCAATGGCATCAAAGGGTTAAAACTAGAAACAACCTCAAAAGGGGAATAATTAATAGTAGAATGTACAGCCCTATTGTATGCAAATTCTACACGTGGCAAACAATCTTCCCAAGTTTTTAAATTCTTTTTTATAATGGCACACAAAACACTCAAAATAGCACACAAATGATCAATATGCTCATCTAATGTTTTGCTATATACAAGGATATCATCAAAATACACCACTACAAATTTTCCAATAAAAGCACATAAAACATGATTCATTAGACACATAAATGTGCATGGTGCCTTAGTGAGGCCAAATAGCTTAACTAACCACTCATATAATCCATATTTAGTTTTGAAAGCAGTTTTCCACTCATCTCTCTCTTTCATCCTAATTTTATGGCACCCACTCTTCAAATCAATTTTAGAAAATATGCAAGATCCATGCAACTCATCCAACATATCATCTAGGCAAGGTATGGGATGGTG
>JANHAO010016602.1:0-14308 GCA_026873985.1 Saraca asoca
CTTTGCCTCCATGGGGTTTTCAAGGGTTTCAGCCTTCCGAAGTTTTCCCTATCCCTCTCCGCCAAGAAAATTCTATCTTGAGGATCTGAATGTATGCTATACTGCTCATAGCGGTCCGATTACTGGGGCCGCTCACCCTTGAGCTTTTTGGGCTCCTTAGCTGTCCGCTTGGTGGAGTGATCACCTTGATCCACGTCACTCTTTCTCTTACTGCAAGAGGAGTCAGCCTTTTCGTCCTTCTTATCAAAACTTTTCGAGCTAAAGGTCTCTTCCCACTTTATCTTCTTGACAGCCCATTCATAGAACTTGGTGAGGTCCTTGACCGGGGACTTATATAGGCTTTTGTACAGTTTCCCATCTTTACGGAGTCCCGCAGAGATGGTGGCTAGCATGGTTTCTTCAGATGGATTCTCCACCAAATTTGCCTTGAGCCTGAATCTAGTTATGTAGTCCTTTAGCGACTCCTACTTGCGCTGGAAGACCATAGTGAGGTAGCAAAGGGGTACCAATTGTTTCTTTAAAGCTCGGCACTGGCTAATAAATTTCTGCTGGCAGTCTTCCCAATTGCCAATTGAGTGGGCTGGGAGGCTTCTGAACCACGTTCGAGACACACCTCCCAATGTGGCTGAAAATACTTGGCACTTGACCAAGGGATCAGTTGTCTGCAAGTCTATCTAAATGTTGAACATGTCCAGGTGATCATACGGATCAAAATCCCCATTATACAATGGGATTGCAGGGACCCTAAGCTTGAGAGGGAGAGTTCAAGCTTCGATCTCCTCAGAGAGTGGTGACCATTCCTTACAGCGAGCTCGATCCCTCAGAGCTCAGAGGCGTTCCTTTAACTGAGCCATATTCTAAAACAGCTCTCCAACTAATGGGTCCCGTACCCCAGAGTGCTGGCTAGATGACCGATGGGTGCTTCGATCTCCATTGTTGCAGGAGTCTTGACCTGGGGTCTGCTCTCGTGAGTAATGAGCTGGAGTATGACCTTGGTTGGGATCACTTGGATGTCGCATTTGTTGCTGTTGAATAACATTTATAGGCATTGAGGCTTCAATCTATCTCTGCACACCTTGTGCTAATAACGTGACTGCTTTAGTCAGTTCTCCCATCATGTACTTCTCTTGACGCTGAAGCCAGATTTGTTGTCCGTCAACATTGTTAGCGATGATAATCGGTTGTATCGAGCTGGTTGGAGGAACACCAGTAGTTGCTTTGATGACAGGAATAGTGGACAAGTCTATTGTCGAAACATGGCCATCCGAAGGATGGAGTTGTGCATTTGAGGCTCTAGTGGCTCTTCCTTTGGCCATTACAGTAGAAATGAACTAGAATAGGCGAGATCCCCACAAACAGCGCCAAAATATTGACGTCAGATTTTGGCAATGGTCCAAACTCCAGCCAATGGGAGGGATTCTTACAGGATCTCTGGCCTTCGATCAGTTCACATAAAGTAGAACAGTAAGACAGATAGAAATGAAGGGAAGAGCAGAGAAGAAGGAGGCACCAGTTTAATGTGGTTCGGCCAAACCCAAATAATGCTGGACCTTACGTCTACGGTAGTGTGTTATTGAGACAATATTTCTATAGTGTTTAATCTCTATTTTAGTAGAGTTTTGGCATAGAGATCTCTCTCTGTAAAGGGGCTCCTTCCTCATATTTATAGAGGGAAGGAGGCTACAAAGGTAATTACATATGCAGTAAATCTATTATATCAGTATTTAATGTAAAAGATAGGATATATAGATTAAATCTCCTTTTCAGCTACTGCATATTATTTTCTGTCGATAGGTCTCATGACCGTTAGAGCTGGATATGATTTAGTCTTGTGTTTGGCGAGCTTTCAGGTCATAGGTCATGCTTTATCAACTAGGCCATTCCTCCCTTTTTTGGAATGGAGCACCCAAGCTCGCTTCTTCGTGTGCGAACTTGGTCTGACGAGGTCGCATGCTTAAGCGAGCTGATGGCTAAACAATTTCGGACGTGTGCTTTGAGCTGGTCTTCTTGTTAGTTTCGGACCTCTTGAGGGCTCCCTCAGACCGAACCAATTTCCATATACAATAATTTTTAATTATTATATATTATATATTTAATGTATATTTCACATTTTGATTCAATTCCAGTTCAACCTTGCTTAGACCATTAAATCTTGAATTGCTTACATTTATGATTTGGTGGTTGATCCAACTTTTAAATAGTGAGATTTATTTTCAAGTATCTTCATGTCTTTGTTTAAGGGGATATTTTATATTTTATATTGCTTCTTGTTTCTCTTAATCTTCCCGTAGGTATTGCTAAGTTTGAACTAAAAGATAAATTGAAGGAAATAATAGTTTAGCCTCCATTATAACATGCCAAATCTAGAATTGAAATCTAAATAATGCAAGGATCTTGTAACAATAAGCTCAATGTAGCTATCTAACAGTCTTTCTTTTCCTTTGTTCAATATTATTCATAAGGTCACCAATTTTTATGAAAGTAAAGAAAATTGAGATTTGTTTATTATTATTATTATTATTATTTAAAGAATGTTGATGATGAAATTCGGTTCGTACGGGAGACTCGAGCTTCAGTCAACGGGGTGAGTTCTGGGATCCAAAACTACCTTTGAAGTGTTGTAGAGATGCTGCCGAGAGGAAGAAGATAAAATAGATGAGTGGCACGTTTAACGTGGTTTGATTAAATTCGGGCGGCACCAGACCCTACGTCTACGATAGAAGTTTTATTGATATTGAGTAATTTGTAGAGTTTCGGCTTACAAGATTGCCCTTTTTCTTCTTGCTAACAATGCAATCTTATTTATAGAGGAAGGAGAGGTTGCATGCATTAATTGCTAGCCACAGTTATGTTACATCAAATAATAAATAGGAAAGGACAGTAATGTGGCTACATTCTGGCTGTTTATAGAAAGTAGGCTGTCGGGCTATCTTTCTAGTTCAGCGGTAGACTTGTGTCTGTCGCTTGATATCCCGGGCAGGGGATTTATCACTTGAAGTCCTCGCAGGTTTTGCTGCGATAGGCACCGCTGTAGCGAGGATGCGATAACGAGTGGTGTTGCCGATCACTAGAGGATTCGGTCTTGTGGCTTCTTCACTGGTTCGTCCTTTGTGGGGGAGGTTGTTTCACGGGGCGCGTCTAAACCTTTTCGTAGGGTCGCCATGATGCGATGAGCGAGGATGGGCTTTGTCGCTCGGGATTACTTTGCCGCTATCATTTGCAAGATCATGGAATTCGGTCCTTTGTCGCACTCGAGGGCTCATCCCTGCGAGGCTAATTTCTGTGTATAACAAAGAATAACTTTTCATTTTCTTTCTTTTGTTTATTTTGATTCTTTTGAGTGAGAGAAATAGAGGGATTGAAGGAATTGAAGGTTTATCTTTCCATTTTTTAGTTTTTTTGAAAGATAACTCACTTTTCCTTCATTCCCCTTCAACTTAAATTAGAGAAAGAAAATATAGCATAAAATGGAAATGTTTGTGAACAACTTAAGAGAATCATCTCAGCCTTGAACTTTTATAGAGAAGAAAAAGGGGTAAATACAATGCTAATCATATATCCCTAAGAATATGCTAATTACAAGCTATCTAAAATACAAACAACAATTAGGCCTATAGTTTGTTCCTAAATCTCAATTAAATGCAATCTCTATAGTTATCTAAATATTTACAATATATTCAACACTCTCTTTCAAGTTGAAGCATATATGTCATATGTACCAAACTTGTTACATATGTAAGTTATTATTGAACCTCAAAGAGATTTTGTGAATACATAAGCTAACTAGTCGTTGGAGTTCACAAACTTAGTACTAATTTTCTCTTAGAGAATCTTTTATCTACTTGATATGCTTGGTTATTTCATGAAAGACATAATTCGATGCAATGTGTAAAGCAAGCCTGATTGTCACATACAAGTTCCATAAGCCCTAGTTCCTAAAGTTTTAACTTTTGAATCAATTGTTTCAAGCATATGACTTCACATGTGGCTAGGGACAGTAAAAATATCCAAATCCAATCCATTGTGTTCAAATCAATGGATATTATTCAACCGATCAGGTTCAATTTAGACTCACTACTTAATGGTAAGGGTTTAGGTCTAATCATGAAGTATCTAAAGGGTCTTGAGTTTCTTTTAAGTATCATGTTAGACCCATTTGGATAATATACTCTATAATAAATCAATTATTATCAATAAGCAAAAAAATATTTTATATTTTTCTTTTTCAATTAGGACAAAAATCCATAATTATAATTTTTCTAATTCCAAACAGGTCCAAAATAGGTCCTTGTCGGGTCTTCGTGTCAAATTTTCTCAAGTTCTAATGTGTTTGGCTCTTTAATGAATCTAGGTTAGGTTTGCCATCTGTACATGTGGCTAGTGCCATGCCTCGATATTCAACTTGCACACTCAATCTTGCCATTGTGTTTTGTTTCATTCCTTTCCAAGAAATGAGATTACTCCCCGCAAGAACACAATATCATAAAGTTAAGTGTCAACCATTTGAAAAGCCTACCCAATCAGTGCCATATCCCTAAAATTGGGCATATGATTGATCTAAATCATCAAGTGGTGACTCAAGAACCTTGAGCTTTTTATCCTTTCATAGATCATTATTCTTTGAAAATAATGGAAACAATGTTGTAAATGTAGTTGCACACATTTTAAAGATATGATATGCAAACTCAATTTGAAATTCTTTTAAATGCATTTTCTTTGAAAGTGAAAAACATAACTTTTCATAATATAAATTATGATTCAAATTTGGCTAGCTAGACAACTGGTATCACTAAAGTATAGTTATGGACCACATAATTGATTCATTACATAACAATGAAGTCTCTGCTATCTTAGACTAGACATCCAATCTAACATTTGCATGTTGAATTTAAAGGCAGTAAGTACAACCCAAGTACTTAGTAAGCAAAAGATTCCCATCTCAACTCAGAGTGGAAAACCTTTAGGCCATACACATAATATACAACATAAATATTCTCATATACATAATATTGTAATATATCATCCACACACATATTAAACATGTTGGAGCACATTAACTAATTCTAGATTACATTTAATGAATATTTTCTCATTTTTTTTAATAGCAATATACTAATAATGGTCATAATACTATATTACCTAAGCACTACAAATTACCATTGATCATTCTAGGACAACAAATCATTTCATGTCATGCCAAAGCATTTTCCTTTCATTGTAAGCCATCTATCTTTAATCATGCATTTCATAAGGTCAATTCATTCTAATCCATTATATCACAAAACACCAAGACTAGGAGGTAGTATGACATCGTAAATAGTGGTTACACTTGGTAGTGATGAGTGCAATATTTACATATTTTATACCTGCCCTACATTTAGTCTTTTTATATGATTATGTGCAAAGTAGAATACTTGTGATTGGTTTCATGTTTTGGTCAAACTTGAGACTAATTTGGATTAATTTGTTAATTTGACATTGTTTCAAACATTTAGTTTTTTTTTGAGTTCAAGACCTCTAATTGGGCTGATTCTTATTTCATTGGAAATCAAGAAGAAAGTCCCACAATTGTTATGAAGAGTCTTAAGCCCAATTTGGATGTTTAGTTGGCCAAAATTAGCCTAAAATTCAAAATAGAGTGCTGACATACTGAACCTGAACCAATTACGGTATTTTTATCATATCTGGAGCTCTAGTCCTTCAAACAATGCAAACATCGACCCATTAGATAGCTAAGATCCACATCTAAAACTCTCACAGAGGGCTCAAGGTGAAACAATTCCTTTTTGAAAGATTTACAAGACAGTGAAGCTGAAAGGTAGAATCTGTTATAGGTTGGTCTACTCTACAAAACCTATTTCAGGTTTTTACTCATAAGTTAAGTTAGAAACCTCCATTTTGAGCAAGGTCTAGACTATTGGATTGCTAAGAAGTGGGGCTATTACTGTCATGAAGACATCAAAGTCCAATTGTACTCTTATCTAACCCAATTCAATAACCTAAGTAGATAAGAAGAGAGCTAACAGAAAAACCTAGCTAAAACACTTAGAGATTCATTCTTTCATTCTATTCTTTTTCTCTAACTTTTTAAAGAGGAGGAACTCTCCTAGGGCAATAACATTAGCTTCTTTTAGGTCGTTTCTTTTCTTTTACTTTTCATTTCTAATTCTCTTGTAATGAGTAATTAATTTTTTTTTTCAATTCAAGGGAAATTCTACTTCATTTTAATTATGAGTGTGAGACCTAATTTGTATTGTTGATTTATTCCTAAATTGGTTACCTATTGTTTCTTTGTTTAATTGCATAAGATGATTATCTAATTGGTCCTATTATTTGATTATTTATTGTGATTATTTGCTAGCTTAAACTTCATAATCTGTAATTGTTATGATAGTTTAGCTATTTGATAAAGACAATTTTATACATATTTTATGCCCTTCTATACTTAGTCTTTTGTCATATTTTTGTGCTTAATTAGAACTTGAAATTAGTTTTATGGTTTGCTTAGTTTTTGTGCTTAATTAAATTTATATTGTTTCAAGTTTTTGGGCATATATTGAGTTTTGGTGATTCTTATGTCTTTCAAAAGCTAAGAGAAAGATCAAAAAATTTCATGAATAGGCCTGTTGATGGTAGAATCTGGTATTGAGCCAAACTTTGGCCAATGAGGGATTCTTTTAGGATCTCTACCCGTGAACTAGTTCAAACATAGAAAATTCATAAGAAACACAGGGAAGGAAGGAAGAGCAACAAGGAAACACCAAAGTTTAATGTGATTCAGCCAAATTTGGATAGCACTGGACCCTACGTCTATGGTAATGTATTATTTCTGAGAATGTTTTTTATAGAGTTTCAACATACAAGCTTCTTCCCCCCTTTACAGAGGGCTCCTTCCTCATATTTATAAAGGAGAAGAGGTTACAAATGTAATTATATATGTAGTAAATCTATTACATCAACATTTAATGTACAAGTTAGAATAGATAGACTAAATCTTCTATTTTAGATATTATAGATTATCTCCTACAGGTGGGCCCTATGTATCCGTTGGGTAGAGCATGACTTGGTCTCCTATGGTCTTCGGCTTAGTGAGCTCTCAAGTCGATGATCGCACCTCGCATGCCAAATCCTTCGGTCTGGGAGTGAGTCTCTCTAATGATGAGGTCGAGCTTGCTCTTTTACAGACGAGCTCAAGCTGAGGGGGACTACTTAGCGAGACAAACTGGAGACTTAGCATCTCAAGCACTCTTTGAATCAGGCCTTTACAGCACTTGGACAGCTTGTCAATCTGTCAGAAGCAATCTGGATTTCATATATAACATAAGCCCCTAACTCTTAGCTGGCTTCGTGGGCTGGGAGTTGTCATTTTCTCGAATCCTTATCCACATTTTCGATCAAAGTGTTTGTCTAATCATGTTGTCACTTCAGACTTTACTTTTGTCTTTTCAGTCTACCATAGACTATACCTCTTTCTATTCATAATCTCTCGCCATTGACGTGGCAGCCTTGTTTCTCCTGGACCGTCTGATCTAGGATTTGAAATTATCTGCTAGGTTTTTCACTGAACCCAGATCAGCTTATAAAATTTGAGAAGCTCTTTTTACACCTCCATGGAATGGCCAGATGGATGCTATAGTAAAACCTTTTGCTAATGTCTATGGTGGCTTGACTTCTGATGAAGCTTTTTTGAGGTATGGATGGTCTATTGTAGGTGGTTTGGAGGTCTGGATGGCTTGCTATATGTGACCTTCGTAGGTAACTTCTCTGGCTTGCCATGGGGAAGTCTTGCGGGGGCTTCCAATCACCTCTCCTTGGTCTTTCCATAGAATCCAACATCACTCTCTAGACCTTTGAGGACTTTTTGGCTTGCTTTGGGCACGAGACTGAACAAGAACTGTGGGCTGAAGAGAAATAAAAGTAGCAGGGCTCATCGGTCTTCCTACTGACGGGAGTTCATTTGCTAGTTGTTGATGTTTCTGCTTTCAACAATAGCCTTAGGCTTTGTTTTTGGTTTCTATATTTCTCTCCTCCTGATGTAATTTTGCCTCGTCGGGGATTTTTAATGAATAAGATCATTTTTACAATCTTAAGATGTTGTCATCTTTCTGCATTGATAAACTTTCACAGTGCATGTTGAAACATTCGGATAGCCAATCCGCCAAACATTTCCTAGCAAAACACTTTCACGCATAAATGTTGTTAGATCTGTAGAAGGATTACGCATAATCAAAAAATCACATGAGAGCTACAAACAGTTGGTCGCATGCAAGCTACGAAATAGAGTGGCTTCACTGCCTTAGGCAAGTTATTAGATCGTCAATTCATTACGCTTCAGCGGGTATAAGGCTATGCTAACATTGAGGGTTTACGAGTGCCTCTACACCTCAGTGAGCATGCAGCTACACTAGCAAAGCGAGTTTATTTTGAGCATCTCCAAGCCTCAGTGAGCATGCCACTACATAAGTGTTTTTTAGTGCCTCCGCACCTTAGTGAGCACGCAGCTACGCTGGCATAGTGAGTGTTTTTTAGTGCCTCTGCACCTCAGCAAGCACGCAACTATGCTAGCACAATGAATGTTTTTTAGTGCCTCTGCACCTCAGTGAGCGCACAACTACTTTGGCATAGTGTTCATCAATTCTTCTCTGGAATGAGCTCTGGGAGACCTCAACCAGACCAAGGGCCACAGTTGGCATGAAGTTATCTAAGAGGCTTGAGGAAGTTGACCGTATGCAAGCTACAAATATTATAAGCACTTGGAAGTAGAAAGCAGAGTGGAGAGATAAGGGTGATTTCAGCTTTTGACAAACCAAAGGAAAGGTATTTACATTCATTCTGAAACTCAAAATACATTGTGAATGTATAACTCAGACCGAGGCCCCTACTCTTGGCCGGTATTACGTTGAGAAGGCTAGGACTACTGCTTCATAGGCTATACCACATATTCCCTTAGGTGACCCCCTCTGGTCAGGTCTTCAATTACATCTCTGAGGGCCAAATAATTTGAGGTTCTGTGATCGGTCTCATTGTGATAGGTACAGAACTCATCTTTATTCCTTTGCCTGAATGGAGTTTTCAAGGGTCTAGGCCTTCCAAAGTTTTCCCTGTCTGTTTCTGCTAAGTAAATTTTATCTTGGGAATCTGATAGGATGCTATACTACTCGTAGTGGTTTAAGTGCTGAGGTCGTTTGCCCTTGGGCTTTTTGGACTTCTTCGCAGTCCATTCGGTAGAGTGATCAGGTAGGTCCATGTCAATCCTCTTTTTAACATGGAAGGAGCTGGCCTTTTCATCCTTCTTGTCAGATCTTTCCAAACCAAAGGTTTCTTCTCATTTAATCTACTTTGTAGCTCGCTCGTAGAACTTGGTGAGGTCCTTCACCAGGGACTTGTACAAACTCTTGCACAGCTTCCTATCTTTACGGAGTCCCATGGAGATTGTTGCTAGTATGGTTTCTTCAAATGGATTCTCCACTGAATTGGCTTCGAGCTTGAATCTAGCAAAATAGTTCTTTAGTGACTCATGCTTACACTGAAAGACCATAGTGAGATAATAGGGGGCACAATTTATCTCTTCAGTGCTCGATACTGGCTGATAAATTTCTATTGACAGTCTTCCCAACTACCAATTGAGCATGCTAGGAGGCTTTTGAACCAAGCTCGAGGCATACCTCTTAATGTGGCCGGGAACACTCGACACTTGACCAAGGGATCAGCTGTTTGTAAGTCCATTTGAACATTGAATGCGTCTAGATGATTGTAAGGGTCGGAGTCCCCATCGTATAATGGAATCGCAGGGACCTTGAGCCTGAGGGGGAAAGTTCGAGTTTTGATCTCCTTAGAGAGCGGTACCTTTCTCTATAGCGAGCTTGATCACTCGGAGCTTGAAGACATTCTTCTAGTTAAGTTATTTTCTGAAATAGTTCCTCGGCTAACAGGTCTCATGCCGTAGACTATTAGCTGTATGATCATTGGATCCTTTGGTCCTTGTGATCACCATAGTTACGACCTAGGGTCTGCTCTTGTGAGCAGTGAGCTGGAGAATTGCCTTGGTTAGGATCACCCAAACGTTTAGGTTGCTACTGCTGAGAACATCCATGGGTGTTGTGGCTTCGACTTGTCTTTGCACACCTTATGCTAACAATGTAACTGCTTTAGTCAGCTCTCCCATCATACTTTCTAGTTTTTGCTGATGTTGGAGCCAAACTTGCATTCCATTGGTGCTGTTGGCAGTGGTGGTTGGTGGAACAAAACTAGTTGAGGGAAAGCAAACGGTTGCACTGATGACAGGAGCAGTAGAAGATTCAATTGTTGAAACATGTCCTTCTGGAGGGTTGAGTAGCGCATTTGAAGCTCTAGTAGCTCTTCCCTTAGCCATTACAGCAGGAAATGAACCAGAACAGGTGAGATCCCCACAAACAGTGCCAAAATATTGACGGTGGAATTGGTATTGAGCCAAACTCTGGCCAATGGGGGACTCTTTTAGGATCTCTACTCATGAACTGGTTCAAACACAGAAAATTCATAAGAAACACAGGGAAGGAAGGAAGAGCAACAAGGAAACACCAAAGTTTAAAGTGGTTCGGCCAAATCCAGGTAGCAGTGGACCCTACATCCATGGTAATATGTTATTTCTAAGAATGTTTTTACAGAGTTTCAACATGCAAGCTTCTTCCGCCCTTTGTAGAGGGCTCCTTCCTCATATTTATAGAGGAGAGGAGGTTACAAATGTAATTATATATGCAGTAAATCTACTACATCAACATTTAATGTACAAGATAAAATAGATAGACTAAATATTCTGTTTTGGCTATTGTAGATTGTCTCCTATAGGTGGGGCCCATGTATCCATTGGGTAGAGCATGATTTGGTCTCTTGTGGTCTTTGGCTCAACGAGCTCTCAGGTCACTAATCACATCTTGCACACCAAATCCTTCGGTCTAGGAGTGAGTCTCTCTAATGACAAGGTCGAGCTCACTCTTTTGCATATGAGCTCAAACTGAGGGGGGCTACTTAGTGAGACGAACTGGAGACTTGGCATCTCAAGCACTCTTTGAACTGAGCCTTTACAGTGCTTGGGCAGCTCGTCAATCCGTCAGAAGCAATCCAAATTTCATATATAAAAAGGCCAAAGCCCAATTCAGCCATTTTGGAGGTCAATTAAAGCTTGGAAGCTAAAACAGAGTGTTGTCTTACGACTTAGAACTAATTTTGGTATTTTCATCATAAATGGAGCTCAACTTATCATTCCAGTGCAAAATTAAGCCTATAGCTAAGATCTATACCAAAAACTTTCATGAAGGGCTTGAGGTCAAAGTACACCATTTTGAATTAGTCTCATGGTTGTGAACTTAAGTGCTAAATTCTGTTTCGGGTTGGATTGCTCTGGAAAGCTATCTTAGTTTTTAGCCCATAACATAAGCTACAAATCAATTTGTTATGCATGGTTAAGGCCATTAGAATCCTAAGAGATAAGGCTACATTTTATATGAAGCGGCCTATGTCCAATTAAGTCTCTTTCTAACCCTAATCAGTAGCCCAATCAAGAGACAGTGCAGTGAGCCTATAAATAGTCATCTTAGCCATAATTGTAATGACTTTTAGATTCATTTTTGTATTATCTCTAATTTGGAGAAGGAGAGGAGCTCTGATAAGTCAAGGCTCCAACCCCAATTACGTATCTTCTTTCCTATTATTTTTCTTTTTTAATTTTTGTATTAATGTGTAGCTAAACTCTTACCTCAAATTAAGGAAATTTTTGTACCAATCTTTTATTAATTGTGAGACTTGCTCGTAATTCTAATTTATTCCTAATTTGATTCTCTATTTTAGTGCTTATGATTGCTTTAGATGAATGATTAAGGCGGTCAATTAATTAATTATTCATTGTAATTTACTGCTAGCTGAATTTCTATAAGCAATTTGTTGTTATTTGTGGTTGTTAGGTTAGAGTAGCAATAGGATTTTGATTTACTAATAGGGTAAGTCAATTTTCCTAGAGAATTAGGGATAATTAGCCAAGTTGCTTCTAGGATAATTTAATTAGACTTGGTGTTTTTAGATCTTAATGATATTGGTAAATTGGTTGAGGTGCTGGGCTTCAACTGATTTAGCTATAAGCGTCAATTTGGTGCTGGGCTTAGTTGGAAAATTTAGAAAGAAATTAATAAGAATTAATTAAGTGTTGGGCTTAATTAGATTCTTGGCTAAGTGGTCAAAGAGAGAATGAAACAATAATGTCAAGGATCTATCACTAAATTAGTTACAAAAGTCCCTTGGATTGAAGCTTTCTCATTTGATTTTTCCTTCCTTTTTTTTTCTTCTGTTTTCTATGCATTCAAACAGTTTGACTAAATTTCTAGTTTAATTAGCTAGTATCGAACCCTCCCATTTCATACTACAAAAACATAGGAATTAATTATCGATCTCTGTGGATTCAACATGAACTCACCCTAACTATAAATTTAGGCACTTCAACATTATTATCTTTATCAGTCTCAACAACCATCAAATTCTAGTGCTATTGCTTGGAATTGGCTGATTGATTTCTTTATGTTTTCAATTGTATATAAGATTAGGATAAGAGTATTAGTGTTAGGCTTTATTTTCAGTCTTTTTTTTCCTATTGTCACCCTTTTTCCTCTGTGTATATTTTTTCTGCTTCTGGGTACCAGTAGGGTATAACAATAAAAAAAATTGACTTTGAAATTTTGAGCTTAAATTTAGCAGGGCACCTATTTTCAATGTTTTGAGCAAACTTTGTGTGACATGAAACCTACCAAATTTTAGCCAAATTCCATTGTTTACTATGACTTTTTTTAATTTTTTTAGTATTTTTTATTTATTTTGCTATTTTTTTGTATTCTGTTTTTGTGCTTTATGTTTCTCTATTAAGCTTGTTGATGTATGACTCAATCCTTTCATTTTTTTGAGCTAACATATGATCTAAATTGAAAGAACTTTACAAAACTTGAAAAGGGAGAGCAACACCAATCTTGACCACTTTAGGATTTTCGTAATTTTTTTTTTCTTGTTCATATTGTTTAACATTCTAAACTAGAAGTCATAACTAAAAATTATAGACTTGCACAACAAATGTCTGAGTTAACTTCTCTGGTTCATCAATTGGCACAAATGGTAGCAGCCAATAGGTATCAAACATTGCAATCTTATGAAACATTTTAGCTATCTTATATAGGGGGAGGATTTTTAAAGCAACATGATCCATATTATCCATAAAAGCAATATGATCTATATCCCTACTCATATGATTCTGGATGGTATAATCACAATGATTTATATTTTAACTAACACAACCATGGCTGCTATCATCAATCAAATCTAAGCTTTGACTATCAAATTGGTCAAGTCTACTACCAACCCCTATTCTAAGCTAGTTAGCAAGACTATCAAACCAAAACTTCTTTTACCAAATCTCTTGAAAATCTGATTCAAACTATAACCTAGAACAACCTACAATTCCAACAAGAATTAAGTTAACATCTTCAGCTTCAACAAGAATTGAGAGCCATCAGCTTGCAATTCCAACAAGAAACACAAGATGGAGAAGAAGTTGAGACCAAAAATTAAGAAACACAAGTTTCAACCAACTTAAGCTAAGAGCAAAAAGAAAAAGAAGATTTAGAAGAAGAAAGCAACCTTATACTTAAAGTTGCTAATATTGCTCCATTTCCATTTCCCAGTACGTTGGCTGATTTGAAGAGAATAACAAAATAAAATAAGTGTGGAGGAAGACGTCTATTGTTGTTCAGAGAAAATTTCTCCACATTTTCAATGACCCAGAAGCCTACATTTTGGAAAGGTCTTTCTTCAAATCAGCCAAGACAATAATTGATATTCATGATGGCACACTTAGTATGAAATGGGATTGTTGATGTCGAAATTCGGTCTGTGTGAGGAGGACCAAACTCCGGCCAACAGGATGTAGAGTTCAAGAATCAATGCTACTCTTGGAAGTGCTGTGAGGGGGTGGTCTGATGGAAAAGAGGGAAGGAAAGACAGTATTTTAGCCTGGTTCGGCCAAATCCAGGCGGTACCGGACCCTACGTCCATGGCGGAGGTCTTATTTATAATGTATAAGAGTTTTTGTATACAAGATTGGCCTCCCTCCCTTCTGCTAACAAGACAATCCTATTTATAGAAGGAGGAGAGCAGACATACATTCAATGCTAACTACAGTTGAGTTACATCAATTAAATGGGAAAAGATACTAAGAGGTCTGTAATCCGGCAATGTGCTGTGAAGCAGGCCTTCTTAGGCCGACAAGTAGGCTTCGTAGCTGCCATTGTGTCAG
>JANHAO010016603.1:0-14316 GCA_026873985.1 Saraca asoca
TGAATGTATGATTTCTAAGATGTCAGTACTCCTCTTGGCACCTTTCTTAGACTTGTTAGTCTGCTTTCCCTTTATGCAGTTTACATAAGTTTCAAAATAAAAAAAATCCAAAGTACTTAGTACTCCTTCATTCACTAATCTCTTAATCCTATCAATGGAGATATGCCATACTCTCTTATGCCATAGAATAGAGGAGTCTTCATTCATAATATATCACTTATTACCGATATAAGTATGCAAAATAGTATTACATTGTAGATTGATAGAGAATAGACCATAAGACAATATACCATTTCCAATAAATTCATATTTATAAAATAAACTAAAAGATGTGTCTGAAAATTTAAAGGAATAACTCAAGGGTACAAGTCTTGAAACTGAAATCAAATTTCTTGAAAAACTTGGAACATAAAAGGTCTTCTCTAAAACTAAAACATAGCCACTATCTAGAAATAATTTGCACGTTCTGATGGATTCCATATGTGAGCCAATCCTATTTCCTAATAAAATGATTTGCTCACTTCCCACTGGCTTCCTTAGGTTTTGCATACCTTATAAGGTATTTGAAATATGGATTGTAGACCCAAAATAATTCCACCATGTATTATGATTAATATCAACCATATTAGATTCATAACAAACAAATGAGGTTGGTTTACCTTTTTCCTCAAGCCACTTCTTAAATTTGGCACATTCCTTCTTCATGTGACCTTTCTTTTTATAGAAGAAACACTTGGATTCTTTTTTGATGCTGCCTTAGGGTGGTATTTTACCTTTCCTTTTCTTATTGGCTTAATTTTTATTCTGATTCTAATTCTTTCCTTGGTTATAATTTTTATCATGAGTAACTAGAAATGCACTCTCTTCCAGCTTCATAATCAACCTATTTTCCTCTTGAACACATATGGTCATGAGTTCATTAATTGACCATTTGTCTTTATGTGTGTTGTAACAGATCTTAAAGGGTCCATATTATTGTGGTAGAGTGTTCAAAATACAGTGCACCAAGAAAGACTTAGGCATTTCAACCTTAAGTGCCTTAAGCTGAGCCACAATGCCCCTTATTGGCATGATGTGCTCACGCACACCCCTTACTATATTAAGCCTTAAGGTTGTAAACTTTATGATCAGGGTACTAGCAAGTGCTTTGTCTGAAGTACCAAATTACTCATCAATTGCATTTAATAGTTCCCTTACATTATTATGCCACTCAATAAAACCACAAATACTAGCAGAGGTATTGGTCTTTATGAACATGACACTAAGGCGGTTAGACCGCTCCCACTATTCATAAATGGTCTTATCAGCTTGAGTGTTGGTTGTAGTAATAATGGATTAATCCTTCCTTATAGCATAATCAATGTCCATCCATCCTAAATGAAGGAGAACTCATTCCTTCCAAACTCTATAGTTGTCACCATTTAGTTTAGGAATATCACATTTTATATTAGAGAAATTTGCAGGTTGCTTAGCTGTGCAAAATAACATACATGATTATATGCTAAATTTTGAGACTAGAGAAATCAACCATGTCTTACCAATGTAAATCATGCACAAAATTAATAAATCAACTGACATAGAACTTACCTGTAGGCTAAAGTCTTAATTCAATTAGATTTATTTAATTGTATAATAAAAATATCAAATATGTTCTTTCCTTAATCCCTGTGGGTAAATTAAGGAATATAATTTGATATTTTATCCTAATTACTTATACTTAATACAATAAAAATTCTTGTGGGATAAAATTTATTATATTAAGTACAATTAATTACAATAAATATCCTTACATATATGTGACTCCAAACAAATTTCTAAATAATTTTGAATAATTAGAGGTGCTGTGGCTAAACTTTAATTATTCAAAATTATATGAATCACTAGATATTTAAATAATTTTATACATATAGTTCAACAAAAATGCAAATAAAGGCAATTTTAATAAATATGAACTAGATTATAGTAACTCATCAAAAATTATACAACAATCAAAGTATGTAATTTTTTTCTAAATTAATTTCCCTTGGAAATTGTAATATTCACAATAAACAAAATTTATGAATATTAATGAAATCTTTCATAAAAATAAAATTTACAAAAAATTTTTCCAAAAAAATACCCAAAATAAAATTCTAAAAAAATTATTTTTTAACTAGCCGGTAAACGACATGTCATTCTGGCCCGGTCAAAATGACGCTGCTGTAACCTTAAATGATAACTTAGACCTTGTTGTAAATGACACAACATTTCATTTAAACACAAAATGACCTGTCATTTGCATCACCCTCAACCTCC
Organism: Saraca asoca; assembly: GCA_026873985.1. Taxonomy (NCBI): domain Eukaryota; kingdom Viridiplantae; phylum Streptophyta; class Magnoliopsida; order Fabales; family Fabaceae; genus Saraca; species Saraca asoca. Next base: position 2,296 of record JANHAO010016603.1, read on the forward strand.
ATCCGGATCGACCTAACCCAAAACAGAGCTAACGCAATCTGAAACACAACCTGACCTATTTCTAGCGATTTCAATGTCCAAATTATCGATTTCAACCACATAAATGTTGCAAATCTATAACTTTAATGATTTATCAACTTAAAACTTAAGAAAAATCAAGTTTAGACATAGGTCTAGAATTTGCAAAAACAGGGAAATTTTTGAAAAAAATTTCCAACAACCTTTACATCAAAGTAAAGGTACAATAGGCTTTGATACCATATGTAAGGGCATTCTAAACAGTTAAGGATAAAAAATAAGAGTTATAGTGGAAGCTGGGTTAAATTGATTACCTTTAGCCATTGATTCTTGGTTACTGCTTCTGCCTTCTCTTCACACTACGATCAGGAGCTTCTAATGCCTTTTGATCTCTTAGAATGATGGTATTTCTGCTGTATGGATTGTTGCTGGCATTGGGGACCCAAACACCCTATTTCTATAATTTTTTGGCCCATCACTGAAACTTTCAAGTTCTTTAGTTGTTAGGATTTATCTAAACTAACAACAAATCCTAATCCTATTAGTATTGTATATTGGCTGAAAGATAGGAGATAAAGGCTTGTTGTTTTATCTATTCCTAAAATTCCAGTAGGTTATTACATCGGTCTTGTTTTCCTTATCTCACAGGGCAACCTCCTCAGCCTTATCTTACATTATAAGGTAGAATCCACAGAAGGATAAGATTAGGGGAAATTAGAATGGTAGAGAATAAAATTATAATTTTGGACAGAAGCATTTTAATTGTTTGCAACCACTATTAGTTCACACTCACATTTTCTGGATATTTTACCTATTGTGAAATTATAGCATTGTATGATACTTGCGAATTTTTATTTGACCTCAATATAATACCAAATTAATACGTAATTTATTTTATGTTTTTTATAGGATTATGTTTATGTTATTTCATAATCTTTTTAAGATCAAAATTCACCCATGGAAGCAAGAAGATATTCAGGAGGGAGCAACAAATATAAAAATTCCATTGATCGTTACTAGTCTTTTTAGATTACTATCTTGTTAATTTTTTTGACATATGCAGATATATATAAAAGATAATTTTATAACCTGAGAAATTTAGGATATTGAGATTTAAATTTATGATATGTAAGACAATCTACAATTTAACCTTTTTACATTTGATGACATATATTCCTGATTTATTATATTGGTTTAATTATTATATAAATATAAATACAATTATTATTTTAATTTTACTCTTTTAATAATAATAATAATATTGATTTAATCTATCATTTTAGTACAATATGGATGAACTAAAAATTAAAAATATTTACTGAGAAAATTTTAAAGGCAGTTAATATCGCCTCTACCTTTTAAAATAAAATTAGGTAATATTTAAAAGTTGTTGAGAACTACTTCAAAGTTTTTAAAAAAATTTGAAATCTCTTAGAGGCGGTTCGTAACTGCCTCCATTTTTTTTTAAAATAGTAAATATGAAAAATTTTCAAGGTGATAGAAAACTGCCTCTAGTTTTTTTTTTTTTAAAAAACAAAATTAAGGAAAAGTTAAAAACAATTATATTACCTCTAAATGAATTGCTGCTAAATGTCGGTAATTAAAAATATTCCAACAGTTACCCTAAACTAGTGCTAAGTGCAATGGGATGGCCACTTTTGTAGCAGTTATATGAACCACTGCTAAGTGTACTAGTGGTGGTTCAAATCACCTCTAGTTACCGGTATTAACCACCCCTAAATAATTTGATTTTTTGTAGTGAATATTGTAGTTATTATATAACAAGAAGAATATGAAACACAATATGAAGGAGTTCGTGATAGTAAGCAAAATACCATTGTTTACATTTATACAAAATATACTAAGAAAAATAAGAGAAGAAAGATAAAAATAATAATAGATTAAAAACTAAATGAAGACAAAGAAGGTTATACAAAAAAAATACTATTATTTCACTTTAAATATTTAAAGATGGCTATTATTTTCATGCATTAAAATTTTGATAAAAAAGTACTATGTTTAAGATTTAAAAATACAACCATGTGTTCTTGACCACAAGGAAAAAACCCACTTGCTTAAAAATAATCCATGCAAAGGCAAAAACAACTCCAGATCTATATGATTCAAAAATCTTAGGCTGTGAGACACACATATACATGCACTCACACACACACACAAATGTATAACAAATTCACAATTTTAAGAGTTATTTGGATTTTGTTGGTGGTGAAATTTGATTTGTACAAGAGACTCGAACTTCTGCCAAAAGAGGGGAGTTCTGTGATCCAATACTACCTTTGAAGTGTGAGAGAAAGAGAGAGAGAACTAAGAGGAAGGGAATGAAAGAGGGAAGTAGTATGTTTAGCCTGGTTCGGCCAAATCTGGACAGTACCGGACCCTATGTCCACGGCGGAGGTTTTATTAATATGAAGCATTTTTGCAGAGTTGCTACTTACAATGTTGTCCTCTCTCCTCTCTACTAACAATATAAGCCTATTTATAGAGGAAGGAGAGGTTACATGCATTAATTACAAGTTACAGTTATGTTACATCAAATAATAAATGGGAAAAGACAGTAAAGAGGGCTACAATCTGGCTGTTGCAGAAAGTAGGCTGCTAAGTTGTCTTCCTAGGCTAGTGGTAGACTTGTGTCTGTCACTTGATACCCCAGGCAGGGGATTTATGACTTGAAGGCCTCACAGGTTTTGCTGCGGTGGGCATCGCTGTAGCGAGCAAGCAGTCTTCGAGCGGAATGGCCGATCACCCGAGGATTTGGTCTGGTGACTTCTTTGCTAGTCCGTCCTTCATAAAAGGGGGGCGTTTTGCGAGGTGCATCTGAACCTTTTTGCAGGGTTGTTGTGACGCGACAAGCAAGGAAGGGCTTGATGGTCGGGATTACTTTGCCGCTGTTGCTTGCGAGAGCATGGAATTTGATCATTGTTGCACTCAAGGGCTTGTCCTTGCAAGGCTAATTTTTGTATACAACATAAGCCCCCCAACTCTTGATTTGCTTTGCGGACCGGGAGTTGCATGTTTTCGAGGCATGATTCGTATCTTCAACCAGTGCCCTTCTTTGATCGAAGTGTCATGTCAATGTCTTTTCATTCTACTTTAGGCCATACTTTCCCTTGTTTGCCATTTTTGGCTGTTGGCGTGGCATTTTCGCTCACTTTGAGCCATTGGATGAAGATCAAATCAGATTTTCTCTGGATTCTTGAAAGGGCTGAGCAAGTCTATTTATAGCTTGGGTCATTCTTTCTTTTGCCTCAAAGAAACTTAATGGAGGAGACGGAAGAGCCCCCTATGTGTTTCGATGTTTTGGCTTCCGGTGAAGCTTGGTGAGACATGGCTGGCCTATTGCATGGTGGCAGGAGATGTGGATAGGCCGTTGCACGTGGCCTCGGCGCAGAATTGGCCTAGCGGGCTTCAACGGGGTTCTCACAGTGTCTTCTGGCCACCTCCTCCGGCCATTGCTTATGGTGCTACTACCTGGCCATTCAATTTTTTATGAATTTTTGAATTGCTCTGGGTCTAGCTTAGGAGGACGCGCCAGTGGAATAAGCAGAAGGAACTCTGCTTCTGCTGCTCTTCTGCAAGCTTGACGATTGGTGGCTGGCTTTTTAGCTACTTTTTTTACAAGAATTGTAGGCTTCCAGTCTATTTTTTTCCTGATGTACCGTCGCCTTGCTTGTTGAGGTCGATATGTGGGATAAGTTCTTCTCCTTTCAAAAATTGTAATGAATGCTTCACGCATTTTTGTATGTAAATTCATAGCAATTTAATGAGAATTTCTTCTTTTGGCCAGTCGGCTATGTTCCCATCATTCCTTTGATTGCTTGACTCAACGCGAGAGAGAGATATCACGAGTGAGCCGCACTTGAGAGATCCCATTTGAGATTTGAGAGACACGTCCACATGAGAGTTGTGGGGATTTATCTACATGAAAACTATGAGGAACTCATCCGCATAAGAGCTGCGGGTAATGATAATTTCATTTTGATAATGGCGAGGTGAAAACCATTCGCTGAGTTTCTAATTTTTGTGGTCACGAGGTAGGCTCAAGGGCCATCTCTCCCTCAATTTTGTTTTTGTAGGATGATTTTGATTGTAAAGGTTGTGTTGTAGTGAGGTGAAAACCATTCGCTATAGTGGTTTTGTTTGTGAAGGTTGTGCTATAGCGAGGTGAAAACCATTCGCTGTAGCGATTTTGTTTGTGGAGGTTGTGCTATAGCAAGGTGAAAACCATTCACTGTAGTAGTTTTGTTTGTGAAGGTTGCACTGTAGCGAGGTAAAAACCATTCACTGTAGCATTTTTGTTTGTGGAGGCTACGCTGTAGCGAGGTAAAAACCATTCACTGTACGATTTTATTTGTGGAGGTTGCACTGTAACGAGGTGAAAATCATTTGATGTAGTAGTTTTGTTTGTGAAGGTTATACTGTAGCGAGGTGAAAACTATTTGCTGTAGCGATTTTGTTTGTGAAGGTTGCGCTATAGCGAGGTGAAAACCATTTGCTATAGCGATTTTGTTTGTGAAGGTTGCGCTGTAGCGAGGTGAAAACCATTCACTGTAGCGATTTTGTTTATAGAGGTTGCGCCATAGTGAGGTGAAAATCATTCGCTGTAGCGGTTTTGTTTCTGAAGGTTGCGCTGTTGCGAGGTGAAAACCATTCGCTATATCGATTTTGTTTGTGGAGTTTGCACTGTAGTGAGGTGAAAATCATTCACTGTAGCGATTTTGTCTGTGAAGGTTGCGCTGTTGCGAGGTGAAAATCATTCACTGTAGCGATTTTGTCTGTGAAGGTTGCGCTGTAGCGAGGTGAAAACCATTCACAATAGCGATTTTGTTTGTGAAGGTTGCACTATAGCAAGGTGAAAACCATTCACTGTAGCGGTTTTGTTTATGGAGGTTGCGCTGTAGCGAGGTGAAAACCATTCGCTGTAGCAGTTTTGTGAGCATAAAGGGAAGGCTTTTGTCTACATAGTGTTACTGGCCAATCGGTAATTTTCATTGATTTCAGTGTGTAGCAGTTGGTGTAGCCAATTATCTTTGAGGAGTTACAGGATTTAGAATATGGTCCTAATGGAGGGTTTAGGCTCTTGGATGATAACTCGTTGAGCTTGCTGAGCATGTTGCCTGGATGATCCTGCCACGTAGTCCTTTAACCGACCACTTCTAATGAGGCCTTTAATAGCATTCTTCAGAGCATGGCACTCTGAGGTGGTGCGTCTGACCTCGTGGTTGTAAGTGCAAAATCTGCTCTAGTCCCTGGATTTGATGGGTGTCCTTATTGGCCTGGGCCTTCCAAAATCCTCGTTATGCCTTTCCACGGTGAAGATTTTGTCCTGCGTGTCCGACAAAATGCTATAGTTCTCGAAGCAACTTTTGGGTTGCTGAGGTTTTGCCTTCTTTGTGGGATGAGGGGTGGGGTTATCGTAACTCTCGCTACCCCTCTTTTTACTCACGATGGGACCGTTGTGGCCCACCTTATGCTTGGGTTCCTCCATTCCAAAGGTTTCTTCCCATCTTATGTACTTGGTCACCCGATCATAAAATTCGGCGAGGTCTCGAGTGGGGGACTTGTAGAGGCTCCTATACAACTTTCCATTTTTGCGAAGTCCCACTGAGATGGCAATTAGAATACTTTCCTCTGAAGGATTTTCCACGGAGTTGGCCTCGTGCCTGAACCAGGCCAGATAGTCTTTAAGCCACTCATCCCTATGCTAGAAAGTCATTGTGAGGTGGCAAGGGGGCGCGAGTTGTTTCTTTAGTGCCCGATATTGGTCAATAAACTTCCTTTGACACTTTTCCCAACTGCTGATGCTGTGCGGGGGGAGGCGTCTAAACCAGGCGCGAGGTATCACCCCTAGTTAGTAGGGAAGACACGACATTTCACTAGGGGGTCGATCGTTTGGACCCCCATTTGATTGTTGAACACGTCCAGATGATCGCTCGAGTCGTTGCTCCCGTCATACAATGTGATAGCAGGCACTTTGATCTTCTGTGAGAGAGGTTGCTTCTCGATTTCCACAGAAAATGGCAATGTCTCCTCATAACGAGGTTGATTGCTTTGATGTTGGTGGCGCTCCTCTAGCTGTTTTAACCTTTGGAGAACTTCTTCCATTGTTGGTCATTGCCCTTCGTGATGAGGGATAGAGCTTTCCGCTCGCTGTGAGCCCCCCAATTGCTGGCCGTCGGGATTGTCGCGAACGTCTCTCTGAGCTTTATCACGAAGCTGTTGGAGTTTAGCTATGACTTCTTCTTGTCTTTGAGCATTTTGTGCTTGTTCCTGGGTAAGCACCTTCACAGTCTCAGCCAATTCTTTAACTGTGTTTTTAAGTGCCAATCGGGACTGGTCGAGTATTTGTACCTCTTGAGTTTTGGGTGCAAGAGCTTGCTGAGAAGCTGGAGCTGTGGAACTCTGAGTCATTCTTCCTCTGGCCATGATTAGGCCGTAATGGGAACTTCAGAAAGCAGATGGATCCCCATAGACGGTGCCAAAAATGTTGGTGGTGAAATTCGGTTTGTACAAGAGACTCGAACTTCTACCAATAGAGGGGAGTTCTGGGATCTGATACTGCCTTTGAAGTGTGAGAGAAAGAGAGAGAGAACCGAGAGGAAGGGAATGAAAGAGGGAAGCAATATGTTTAGCGTAGTTCGGCCAAATTCGGGCGGTACCGGACCCTACGTCCAGGGTGGAGGTTTTATTAATATGAAGCATTTTTGTAGAGTTACTGCTTACATTGTTGTCCTCTCTCCTCTCTGCTAACAATATAAGCCTATTTATAGAGGAAGGAGAGGTTACATGCATTAATTACAAGCTACAGTTATGTTACATCAAACAATAAATGGGAAAAGACAGTAAAAAGGGCTACAATCTGGCCGTTGCAGAAAGTAGATTGCTAAGTTGTCTTCCTAGGTCGGCGGTAGACTTGTGTCTGTCGCTTGATACCCCAGGCAGGGGATTTATGACTTGAAGGCCTTGCAGGTTTTGCTGCGGTGGGCATCGCTGTAGCGAGGAAGCAGTCTTCGAGCGGAATGGTCGATCACCCGAGGATTCAGTTTGATGACTTCTTCACTGGTCCGTCCCTCATAAAAGAGGGGGCGTTTTGCGTGACACGTCCGAACCTTTTTGCAGGGTCACTGTGATGCGACGAGCGAGGAAAGGGCTTGACGCTCGGGATTACTTTACCGCTGTTGCTTGCGAGAGCATGGAATTCAGTCCTTGTTGCACTCGAGGGCTCGTCCTTGCGACGCTAATTTTTGTATGCAACAGATTTGTCTTGACATAATTCAAAATTTATATAAACTCTTGGTTTATCTCTAATTTATAATAATTTATCCAAGAGAAATACATAATTGATTTATCTTTATATAATCCAAACTTAATACAAACTTTTGACTTATCTCTAATAATTAATTAGAATTTTTGACCCATCTTTAATCTCTAATCATTAATAAGGTTTATCCTCACTTTTGGCTTAATTCTTGTAATTTAATTCAAATTCTGATCTTATCTCTATTGTATTATAATATATTACAAGGAGAAATGCAAATAAAGAGATCTAACAAAGATAGCCTCCATATAAAACCATGAAATCACGAAGCATAGAAATTTCAATGGACAGACTATATGAGATCTACAGAAGCTAATCAGGCAAATTCCTTTAAAAGAACCATCTGAATCGCGCCATTAGATCCTAGTGTTTCTATCCTATTAGCAAACCAATAATCTGATAATGACCCCATAAAGATCAAAATAAAACCTATTAACATGAGTAAAGAAGCTTCCCTAATTAAGCTTATTAAAGAAGATCTGTAATTGATTCAAATTGAATGTGCTGGTCACGTGAGACAGTGATTAATAAAAGAAAAGAGGAAGACGAAGGGTCTGAATTGAGGGCGAAAAGAGTGAGCTTTTAACCAATTATTAGAAAATGGAAAAGAAAAGAGTGAGTTTTCTGTTTGAGTGAGCAGATCAGTGAGGAAAAAAAAATTGACGGGAAATAAATGAAAAAGAAGTTGACATGTGTACAGAATAGACAGGAATTTTTATATATAGTATTAATATTTTAGGTCTTATCTGATGTATGGATAAAAATATTATATAATTTTTTTAGATTTATTATTTTATATTAAATTTAGTACATACTAACATCGTTGTTTAATTATTTCTATCTTAAAAATAAAAATATTTTAAATTACTGTTATTACAAACATTATTTGAAATATATATCTCATAATTTTAAATTAAATAAAATTTGATATACTTGATATATGTAATTATAATATAAAAATTGATTTTAAAATATATGCTCAATGATAAAAAAAAATAAAAGTAACTATTTAACCAAAATCATAGAACTAACTTTTTTCGATCAAAATAATTTTAGATAAACATGCAAAATCTAATAACAATATAAAAAAATTATAAAATTAATTTTAACAAATTGGTGGGAAAATATTTCAAAAGAAACTGTCACTTTTATAGATATATAGATATAGATATATATTTTCTTCCAAACAAAATACATTATTTATGAAATTAATTTTTTTATGAAATACATTTATATTATTGAATGTGAATAAAAATTTTGTTTTTTTCAATTATACGTGGATATATTAAATTTATTAAAGTATTATTAAAGTTGGATGAATGATATGACAAATTTGATATAATTATAGGCCAAAAACCAATTATCGTTTGAAAATTTTTATATTTAAAAATAAATCTAATATATGTATTTTTCTTTTTCTTCTTGAAGCATCAATAAATTTATTTTTCTTATTTATATAATAGCATAAGCTTGAGGCACATGAATATAGTTAAATCTAAGGAAAAATATACTTTACATTCTTGAAGTTTCACTAAGGATCAAATTTCTCTCTTAAATTTTAAAAATCTACAGATTATATTATATAACTTAAAAAAATTATAAGTTACTACCTATTATGGGCATTTTCGGACCAGGTAGAATGGACTAGTAGAGGCCCAAAGGATTGGGTCAAGAGGTGAGGAGGCATGGCCCAACTTAGCAACGTCGCTAAAGCCAGGGAGCAAGTTGCACAGCGTGAGCTTGCAACTCCCAAACCAAACAAGGCTCCAACGAACTCCTCATGGCATGATTGGGAACAACTCATATCTAACAGATAGTTTGAATACTCTACCAACTTCCAAATCAACCTCCAAAGTCTGACAATGATTTGCCCTACATTTATTACTTGATGTCTAGCATTTAATGCTTAGTACAGATGTAATTATAGTTTTATAATGATAAATTATAACTTGTAACCCTCCCGGCTTCTATAAATATGGAGGGAGAGCCATTGTATAGAGATAGTGAGAATACTAGTAGAAACTCTATCGAAATAGCCATAGACATATGTACCATTGCTCTGTATAACAAAAACAACCGCTCAAAGCCAATATAACCACCATGGACATAGCGGTCATCTTGACTTTAGTCGAACTACGATAAAATTGTCCATGTTCCTTTTGCTCTTCCTCTAAATCTCTCACCATTTTCTTATGTTCCTTGCACTCTTAATAGCAATTTGGTTCTTAGAATCCTTGGTTGACCAATTACCAAAATTGACTATCAACATTTTGGCAAGCCTGGTGGGACCAAACTACTTTCTTGTTTACTCACCAATTGATCATAACGATAAGAGGAAGAGTGACTAGGAGTTCAGATGTTGCTACTAACCAACCAGGCGGTCTTAAAGGGGAACAATGAAATATGCCCGGAGACGCAAACCTGATCCTAGCAAGTACTTCCTTCGTCCTTCCGGAGGCTAATGATGTACGGGCTCTACGTCAATGCCAAGAAGTGCTTGAGAGTATAGTCAAGAGGCTTGTTGATGTAGTTGAAGCGTTGGCTCAAGCACACACTCAAAGAGCATAAAAACAAGGCGAAGTCACCCCAGTAGCGGAAGTGGTCTAACAGCCACAGGGAGAGGTATTGGCTCAAAGGGAGAAACTGACCAAAGAAAGAGCCCAGTGGGCAGATTCAGATCGCTTCTCCAGCTCGCGACCTGAAATGGAAGGATGATGAGCTCACAAGTGTGAGGGAAACTAATGACCTAGGGACTTGTACCATACTAAAGGCTTAAAAGTGGGCCATGATAGTGGCAGAAATAAACAATTTAAAGTTCAAGATCAAATGATCGAAGAGCTCATGAAAAGGGTGCAGAAGTTGGAGAAATGTTCCTTGACCTAGGACCGATCAGGTCGTTACGAGGAAAGGACCTCGTTTTCCAAGGAGATCGAGATAGAACCTCTCCCTCATCGATTCAAGGTTCTAGTCATCCCGCCATATAATGTAAAAAGTGACCTGTATCATCATGTGGATGCTTTCAACATCCCGATGGACCTCCAAACCAGCAATCCCCTAGTTAAGTGTCGAGTCTTTCCCGCTACTCTCAGGGATGTACCACGAGCATGGTTCAAAGGTCTCCTAGCTCGCAGCATTAGTAGTTAAGAAGAATGTTAGAATAAATTTATTAACCAACACAGAGCTCTCAAGAAGTAGTTCGCACCGTCTTGCCACTTGGCCATGATTTTTCAATGAAAGGATGAATCGTTGGAGGATTACATGACGAGATTTTGATGTGAGGTCAGTAATGTGGAGAGTCCCTCTCATGATAGCATTCTAACGGTAATCTCAGTGAGACTTCACAGAGATAGGAAACTATACAAGAGCATATACAAATCCCCTGTAAAGAACCAGGGGAAATTCTATGAATGGCCGCTAAAGAGGTCTGATGGGAGGAAACCTTTGGCTTGAAAAAGTTTGGACAGAAGGGCAAACATGGTAGCTCAATTTTTAGCCAGGATAGGAGAAGAAACAACTAGGGTAGGAGCAGGATGGGCTAAACCAATGATGTGGGTACTTGACCTGCTAAGAAGGCCAGGTTAGAGTGACCTAAACCCTAAGGTTTCCGTGATAATTACAGTATCTTGTTTGACACTTTGGAGAGGATATACATGACAGAAAAACATAAGGAGAACTTTGGGCAGCCTAGGCCCCTACTGACCCCTCCAAAGTATAGTGACGCCAACAGGTTTTATGCCTACCACAATGACATTGGGTACACTACCTCTGAATGTAGGTCACTTAAAGATGTGATCGAGGACTTGATCAAGAGAGGTCGATTGAAAGATTATGTGTTATGACCAATAGGACAACAACCTCAACAACAGACAACATAGCCTTCCCAGAGAACTGAACAGGAGTAAACTATAGTAGTTAGAACTTTTTTCACAATCCACGAATGGCCGCACATCATGGGAACCTCGTATGTCTCGTGTGAGCAATATGTGCAGAATGCGAGCTATGTCTTATTTATGGGGTATGAGTTTGACCGACCCGCCAAGAAAGCCAGAGCCACTTTGAAATGGATCACCTTTCTGAATGATGACACACGGGGAATCCAGTCCACCCTATAATGATGCCCTTGTCATTAGAGACAAGGTTAGCAACATTGAAGTCAGAAGGATCATGTTGGATGCTGAAAGCTCAATCAATGTCATGTATAGAAGGTGTTTCGAGCATATGGAACTGAGCTTGGGTGATCTTAAACCTTCATCTGAACCTCTTTTTGGATTTACTGGTGATGTGTTATTGCCCGTGGGGCAAGTCAAACTTCCCCTCACTCTGGGGGACAAAGACCATCAATCCATAGTTTTAGCTAACTTCCTAGTCATGGATTGCCCTTTGGCCTACAACATAGAGCTAGGGTAGTGATAAATGGGAAAAAGGACATGAAAATAAGATAATTTTTGTCCATTTCGTTAATAGCATTTTATGTTTTCTTAATGTTTTTGCCTTAGTTTTATATTTTGTCCTAGATACTACTCTTGATTTGTATTTTTCATGCAGGATGATGACAAGGGCTGAAAAGAAGGAAGAAATTCAGAGAATGAAAATGCATTTGGATCAAGGAAAAGATACAAGAAGAATACATGGAAGAAACAAGCAAAAATCAAGGAAAACATGAAGAA
>JANHAO010016604.1:0-14299 GCA_026873985.1 Saraca asoca
TTTGTTTCCTTCATAATCAACAACTGATGGAATCCCAATTTTACCTAAATCAAGCCTCTCCCAAAGATCATCAAGTATAACAAGTACATTCTTTTCTTGCTTCAACCTCTCACACAGACGACCAGCTCTTGCAAACTCACTTTCTGCTTCAAATTTAAGACCCAACATTTCACCAATATCTCTTTGAATCCTTTTGTAATCTAGATTCTGTCTCACCTCTACCACAAGCACGCTATCAAACAACCTTTCTCTCCAAGCTTTGTCAGCTACTTCACGGGCCATAGTACTCTTACCCACACCAGGAAGTCCATATAAGCCAATCTTGTTAACGGTAGGATCTGCAAGTGCATCCATAATCATATTCATGGTTGACACCCTTGAAGCAAACGCTTCATTTCCTCTGGGGAATGAACTTGAGGATGCCACTGCCCTCCGCGAAGCAGGAGCCACATCGTATGAAATTATACCAATGTTGTTTCGATCTTGTTTCAATTTAATAACTTGTTCAGTGATCTTCTTTGCTTTCTTGCTTAGACCAGGGATTAGGACATGACCTCATGGAACACTCTGTCTTTGCTTGCGTTTCTTCCTCAAAGAATTTTTCTGCCGTTTCTGTTATCTCATGGACACTGCATAACCAGTTCTTGACAATGTCTTCAATTTCTTTAACATTTCTCCGAGCTTCATTCACCTCGTGCTGAAGGCTGTCTCTTTGACCTTGTAGTTTCTTAAGTTCATCCTTGAGCTCACTCACGTAGCCACTGTGGAAAATTAGATAACCAAATTGTCGCGCAATTGGTTGTATCATTAATTCAAAAACTTTCTCAGCAAAACAACTAACAAGATCCATCTTTTGATTTGAAATTTGTACTTCTTCCTATTATCCTATGAAATCTGAAGGAAGTATAACTAAATGTTAGTATAAATAAAAACCAGATCAATATCTGAATAGAAAAATATATTTGAAAAAGGAAGAGTGAACATGAAATAGAAAATGATGTACCACCTGATCACCTCTGCTTTAAATATACATGGAGCGAGCTTCTTGTTTTTCTTCACATGCAAACACAATGTTTTCCATTTGTTTTTAAATTTTTTTTTTCCTTCTTGCTTGAAGGGAGGGAGTGTGCAGATGGTTCAAGGCAGACCAGTAATCTGAATCACAAAAGCACAGGAATAGTAAGACATAAGACATACAAGAAGGCAGATAAGAAGATACTTGAGCTTGAATATTAATATCATAACCGAACCTATTCACTGGTTCATTGAAAGGCAAAGAACAAAACTGGATTCGGGTATCTCGTTTCACCTTATATATAAATGGATGGATATGGTACATGTGTCGTTGAAGAGGGATAATGAATTTGTAAACTCCTTATGATAATGTTTTTTGAATTTTCTTTAGGGATTAGCATTGTAGATTCGATAACCTAAGCAACATGATCTCTAATGCCTAAAACGATTTGCAGAAACTTCTGCAAATTTTGGTGTAGTATTGTTATTAAATTAAACTCGTACTAAATATATTTCACTTTTGATTAGTAAACAAAAAAAAAATAATCGATTATTGATTTAAGTGAAGTATATTTTAATTTTGGCCTTAATTATTTTAAATATTCAGTGTTTATCATTAAGGTATTTCTTGAATGATAAAACTTGCAACTTTCACGGTTACTTACTACGTTCAATTTAAAGGATTCTAGATTTAGTTTGAAATAAATTAATTATCCAATGTGTGTGTGTGTGTGTATATTTCTTTTTGCCAATTTTGAATTCTCTTTTTATATCTGCTTGAAGCCATATTTTTCCCCAAATCCCATTTAGACCTAGAACCTCTTCCTCATCAACCCACCTCCATTCTGCTTCTGCATTTTCGTGTCGTCTCCATCATCGGTGCAAGTGCCACTGGCAATGAGCTTCTCACTTCATCTTCTCTTCATTTGTCTCCCACCACTCTTTCTCTACTGGACTAAGAGACAGATCCCCTATTGGCTGCCTAGAAGCCCCAGTTGAAGCTGACGACATCAGCAAAGTTAATGGCTGCACTGATAAACATCCAGGCCATTGGTGGCACCATTCCTAGCCATTGGTTCACTGCCAGATCCCGCCTCAACAGCAAAAAACCGTGAGCTTCCAGGAGCCAAACCCTAGGCTGAAGCTCCCCTGTTCTTGCTGTTGTGCTGGAATCTGAAGGCTGAAGCAGCTTTCATGCCTGAGCTCAATTGTTGTTAGTTGAAGCCAGTTGTTGTGAGGATGCTTCCTCCATCCTGAGCTAGATCATTTGAAGTTGAGTTTGAGCGTCACTCGAGATTCAACTGATTCGCACCCTTTGGTACCCAAAAACTTCTGCTCTTCTTCTTCTTTTTTTTTTTTTTTAAATGTTAAGAGTAGAATAGGCGTCTGCTAAGTTTTGTGTTAATTGTTGGTAATTTGAGAGAACTTAAAACTTGGGTCTTTAGAATTGTATTGGGTTAGATAATTTCGGTCAGTATTGTAAGGAATTTTTGGAAAAATAATTGAATTATCTCGGAGTATTATTGTTAGAAATTGAGGTAGGATTTGTTAATTGGAAAAAAGAAAAAGCTTGGACTTAAGAAGGAAGATATTAATTTTTTTTTTCAAAAAACTTCAATAGTTAAGTCTTTATTGGTGTTAAAGGTAAAATTTTATACCTATACTGTTTCTAAAGTACTAGTTTACCTTGTTTCGAGATTGGCTTCTAATTGAATCAAGTGAGGAGTGATTATGTTGCTTGTAATAACATTAGTTTTTTTTGGGGGGGGGGGGGGGGGGTAGGGGTTTGTATTGTCACTAGGGATGACAATTAACCTCGGTTGGACGGGGATCCGCCGGGGAATCCCCGTTCAGGGAGGAATTCGGGGAACGGGGACGGGGAAAAAAATTTTCCCCGAAAGGATTTTGAGGTCGGGGTCGGGGATTACACTCCCCGCCCCAAAATTTTTTTTTTTAAAAATTTTTTTAAAAATTTTTTCCTTTATAATTTATCTTTTTTTTATTTTGATTATTTTTTATATTTTTTTTATTAATTTCATATTATTTAATAAAAAATAAATTTTCAAACTTTTTAAAAAAATTCCCTGCAGGGATGGGAAAAAATTCCCCGACGGGGATCGGGGACGAGGATGGGGAAAAATTCCCCGGCGGGGATCGGGGACGGGGACCTCATTCCCCGCCCCCGCCCCGCCCCATTGCCATCCCTAATTGTCACTAGTTGGGGGGTATAAAAACATTTTGGGACTGTCGTCAAGATAGTTTGGAATGATTTTTTTATGCCTTCTTGATTATATATAAGTCTGGGATAGATTGGAAAGTATCTAAGGGAGATTTGTGACCAATAATTGCCATAGTTGGGTTGGATTGAATCATTTTGCGGCTAATTAGATAAAACTCCAAGGTTATTTAAATATTCTTTTAGTACAAGATAGATGTTGGAAAGAAGGCATAAAGATTATGTAAAGTTTAGATGCTAAAACGCTAACCTATGCTAGGGGAGAAGTGTACTAAATTAACTAGTATTTAAGTTAATCTAAGTTATGATAGGATGGGTGAAAATCAGTTCCACAAGCTTGAATAAAAGTTTATTTTGTGACCCTCACTATTTTCTATATCATTCAAATGGTGGAATATTGGTTTAGTATTTTCAGGCCGTAAGCTTCTGCAATCGGATGGAGGGATGAAAAGTCTTGTATACGGCAAGTCAGAAAGTTTCAAAACTAAGCTCGAAGAGCTTTGAGTATGTGAGTGAACAATTTATGTTTTCCTTACACATATATTATACAAAGGTTATTTTATTCTTTATCTTGGAACTTAAAACAAACTGCCATTATAAACGAAATTAGGAATTATTAAATATTTTCAATTGAAAGTAAAATTATATTCAATATTAAATGATGGATTTATATGTCTGAAATGTTGACCTCTTACTTCATAAATTGATATTTTGAACACTTGTTTCATGAATGGATACTTGAAACATCATGAGTTTGACCGTTTGAGCACTAATTTTATGAATAAAAGTTGGAATTTCATGAGTTGATATTTTGTGCACTTATTTATGAACTGGTATTTAGAATTCTTTTATGTCCATAAAAAAAAATTAACTAACTAACTAAATTGCTAACTATTGGGTATGTGCATAGATAAAAGTGTGACACTTGTTATACTATGCTTGTTTAAAAACAACCAAATTGGATAACAAAGTAAATTAGTAGGTATTTTTGGAGAGTTAATTATTGAGGTGTTATTTGCTGTAAATAAAGTGTGTAAGTGAAAATGTTTTAAAATTTCATTTCTTGGACCAAAATGCTTCTTTTGTAAACATATATATATATATATGTGTGTGTATAATAAAACAAGAATCCCCACCTTCTTTATTGAAATAGAGATAAGAAAGGGTAAAGTGGCGAAGAAAACTCCAACGACCCACCTTCCAAAAACAGGTTCGACTTCTACAACTCATCTAGCCATAAAAGCACTACTGGTTTCCACCATTCGGCATCATAAGTCACTATGTTTAGCCTTCATTGGTCAATGCTGAAACAACACTCAGTAGAGCTCGCTGGAACCAATAAGGCAATAGCTCCCCTGTTTTAGGTTCCATCTCTCTAGTGGCCATTGAAACATTTAGCTCACCTTGAGCTACTCATATCTAAATAGAAAGAAGGTGATTCGTTATGTATGAAGAATTGGTATTGTAATAATATTATTGGTGTTCTTAGATAATTACAACAAGATTTGAACCTGCCCATTCTTTCTCTTTTCTGTTGGATAACAAACAGTATGGGAAAGTTGTTTGCTCTACCGCCAGCACTAAAACTTCCACTGTGAATCGTCATGCTTTCGAGGAGAGGTCATGATGAATCGCACCAGCTGGCTGGGCTAGCTAGTGCTGAAGGCAATAGAGCATGCTCTTCTTGTCCTTCATTGTGGATTGGGTAGAAGCTCCACTTAACTCAGTTTAAGCTGAATTTCTATCCTTCAAAGAGTGGACTTTGATGATTGGAATAGCTATGGGGCTTGAAATTCATTCTATCCCTCAACTAGTTTGGAACATCTTTAGGAGTGGGTCTTCCTCTTTTTCTCTTCTATTTTTCAACTGGTATATGTGTTGAATTATGCTTATGTTTCTATGACGTTTAGGTTCCATTTTTATAGAAATTCCAATACTCATCTTTACCTTAAATTAATATTTAAGTGATATTAAAAGGTGAATTTGAGCTAAGAAAATTTCCTAATTGAAATCCATAACCTTAGGTATGAGCTTAAGTTTATAGCCCCTTTTTGTTATGAAGGATAGTTCTTACAAGTCTTGGGTTAAAATGAATTGTTTAAATTGGATTACAAATATTAGATGTTAAAAGTTAATTTTAGAATTTGTTTGATTTGTGTTTAAATTATAGAAATAATTGTGCTGTGCTTGAAGAGGAGGATACAATGCTGATACTTACATTTTGAATTGGGAAGCAAAGTCATTTTCTTGACCTCTTGTTTAAGGGTAGAAATAGTTTTGGCTGACTTTCTATGCCGGTCACGTGCTCGATAATTGAGGCATGACAAAAAGTGATTTATGTTTCTTTATGCAATGAAAAAAAAATGGGACTCTTAGAGAATTTTGTTGGAAAACCCATAAGTGTAGTTATGATGAGAATTGAAATTGGTGGGGGAATAAGGGGAGAATAACTGTTGGAGGGATAAGGTGAAAGGTGGTAACTGATTATGAGCCGTTATTGAGAAGTAAGGTTAGCTACAAGGATTCAACAGGGGATCCTAATGTTTTACTGAAATTATTTACTTTTCTTATATTATATGTATGATTTGGAGCTCTTATCCATTTTTGTTTATTTATCTATCATGAGTTGTTTGAAAACTTCAATCTTAGTTTTAAGTGCCTAATCTTTATACGGTGTGAGCATTGTCAAAGTCTTTTTCTATCTTTCTCTTATTTACTATGAATTTTATAAAAGTATAAGATATAATCAATCAAGGAGTTCCCTATTGTTATATGAAAATTATTTAAATTCTTATGCTACATGCATATTACTAAAGCTCATCTTTGTTATTTCTTCTTATTTACCATGAAAAGTTGAAAAATACAAGTATAGTTTGTAGATGATCTAGCCTGATCGTATGGCTAGTTAAAGGTATAAACTCAATGGATTTTTAGTTTTGTTCCTAATAATGGTTATGAAATAAAATTAATAATTTCTTTAAAAGTACTTCTCAAATTGATTGAATCTAAATTGTGAAGTAGTTTTAGTAGTCAGACACATTTATCATATTTGCTAAAATATGTATTTTTTAGTATCCGCATTTTCTAGTAGAATATTCACTCATGGAGTTTAAATGAAATTCATTCATTTTCTGTTTTTAAATATGTTTTATTTTTAGGATAATACGCTTGTCAACCCCAATTTAACCTCCAGGTGAAACCAATTGAGTTGGAAACTAAAGATAACATTTGAAACTATGTATTGGTAGCTACTACATTTGTTGAATTTGCATGTGTATGTATATATTGTTGTGTAATGTTTGTGTTGGCTGTTAAAAAAATAGGTTTAATCGAGGGCTGAGACCCTGGCAAACAACTAAAAGATAGGAAAAATTCTGTCAGATTTCTGCTAAAATCTTTTCTATTTTTTTTTTTAAAAGATGTTATAAGTAATTTCGATTTTTTTTCTAGTTATTGTCTTTTAAAGGTTCAATAGAATGTGTGCATTGAGAGAGTGTATGGAAGGGTTGTAGGAAATGTCCACCAGATGTTTTCCTATGCCTGCTAAGCTCTAAGTTGGGGCATAAGATGATCTATTGAAGCTTGAAATTGTTTATAATTATATCCTTTTTTACCTCTCTTGTGGTAAAGTTTGACTTAAATTCAAAGAATTTTATTTTAAAAGAAAAAGGATAATTCTTTAAAGAAAAAGAGAAAGTTTGAAAGCAAGAAAGTTTTGTGATTAGCTTATGATAGACTCGAAGTCTTAATAAAATTTGCTTATTATTTGTTTGATATATATATATATATATATATTATATGAGCATGATAAGAGTCTTTTATGTGGAGAAACTTGGTGTTGTTTTATATTTGCAGAGTGATAAAGAAGTAAAATTACACTGAGTGAATTGTTTGAAAGAGAATTGGGTGTAATTGGGATTTGGGTTTGTGAAAGGGAGTTAGAGTTTGTAATTTTTTTTTTTTTTGCAGTTTAAAAGTGAAATTTTTGTTAATTCTCCCATAGTTTTTCCCCTTGAGCTTAAAGGTTTTCATGAAAAATTATGTGTTTATTTTCATTTTTATTTTTGTTTCTCTTTTTGATTTTTTACAAATTTTAGATGTGAGATATTTTTCCTAACAAGTGATATCAAAACTTGGTTTGACCTTGCATGGAATTGTGATATGAGATGGCAAAAATTCAAAGTACTATAAGCCATAGGTTTGTAGTGGAGCTATTTGATGGGAAGAACAATTTTAGCTTGTGGTAGTGTGTGGTGAAAGATATTTAGGTGCAGTAAGAACTGATTAAAGTGTTAAATGGGAAGGAGAAGGCCTGAGAATATGATTAATGAACTTGGGAAAGATCAAGAAGAAGGCAATTAGTACTGTTTGACTCAGTTTGGCACCCGAGGTAAAATATATATTTTATATGAAACTTATACTGTTGATTTATGAAAAGGACTATGAAAACTTTATATGTCAAATCTCTCACAAACTGATTGTGTTTAAAGAAAAATTGTACCGATTGAGGATGGATAAGGGCACCGATATGAGAGACCATCTTAATTGTTTTAACAATATGCTATTTTAGTTGATGGGTGTAGAAGTTATAGTTGATGATGAGGATAAAACTTTATTGTTGTCATCTCTTTCATACTCTTGTCATAATTTGGTGACTTTGTTGTTGGTTGGAAAAGATACACTTCAAATAGAAGATGCAATTTATGCTATAGTAGAGAATGAAAAGTTGAGAAAGCCTACTATTAGATGTGAGGGAACTACTTATGTAGCTAATGATGGTCATGGTCAAAGTGCACATCGTAATGGTAGCCCAAGTAGAAGAGGGATTTACAAGTCTAGTTCAAGATTGAGGAGATTATAATGAGTATGAGTGTTTTTATTATCATAAGAAGAGACACCTTAAATGGATGTGTGAAAAGATGAATGATGATTTAAAGTAGTTTAAGATAATCAAAAAGAAGAAAGAAAATGATGCTAATACTGTTGGTATTGCGGCTGCACAAGATGATTTCTATGATGAAGATTATATGAATTTAATAACTAATGAATGTAAGAATGATTTCTATAATGAAGATTATATGAATTTAATGACTAATGAATGTAAGAATGATTCCAATGATTGTTAGTTGTTTGATTTTGCATGCTCCGGTTATATTTATGCAAGTAAGATATTTGATTCTTATAATAATTGTCAAGTTAGGATTATGAAAATGGGTAATGGTGATACTATGAATGGTAGTATGAAACTTAAATTACATTATGGCAGTATAAAGACTTTGAAGAATGTGAAATATGTGATGGCATTAAAAAAGAATTTAACTTCTTTGGGTAAATTGGATACTTTAGGATGTAGATATTCTACTAGTAATGGAGTCTTAAAAATTACTAAAGGCAATTTAATTATTATGAATGGTAAAAAAACTTATGACAATTTGTACAAGTTAATAGGAAATACAATTGTGAGAAATGTAGATAGTGAAGCATACAATGAAGTGAAGAAGGTGGAGCATGCAATGCTTCTTACGAAAAATGTGACATTTTTGAGGTTTTGACTAGATCGATTCTTACCAGCTTTCACTAGTGAAGAGTTGTAGTTTGTGTTGAATAATCAACTAAATTTTGAAGAGATATAATTTAAGTCAATGTAAAAAGTATTGAGTTTGATTTAAATTAAAAGAGTTTAATTTTAAAAGAAAGAGGATAATTTTTTAAAGAAAAAAAAGATAGAAAGGAAGAACGTTTTGCGATTAGTTTGTGATAAACTTGGAGTCCTAATAAGATTTTTTTTTTTTTTTTGCTTGATGAGAGTCTTTTAGGTAGAGAAGCTTGATTTTTTTTTTTTTTTTTTGTGTTCAAAGTGAGAAAGAAATAAAATTATGGTAAGTGAATTGTTTGAGAGAGAACTGGGTGTAATTGAGATTTGAGTTTGTGAAAGAGACCTAGAGTTTGTAATTTTTTACAAGTTAACAGTGAAATTTTTATTGATTCTTCTATGATTTTTTCCTTGAATTCAGGGATTTTTCACCAAAAATCATGTGTTTGTTTTCACTGTTATTTTCATTTGTCTCTTTACTTCTCTACAAATTTCAGAAGTGAGATAATTTTTTTCAAACGCTTATTTTATATTAGGAGGGAAATGGGAGAAATGGACTTCATATGGATGGTGCATGTTATTTTTATTAAATAGTTCAAGGAAAATTTTGTAGGAAGATATTTTACTACAACATAAAATTGTTAGAAGACTGAGATTTTTCTCAATATTTTCATTTAATGTATGAAGATCTTTGCTTTAATTACCCAGATCCAAAGCTAGCAGAACTCGAAGATTTTCGGATCATCAAGTTGAAATTGAAGATTGGGTCTTTAATGTCCACTGAACTTGTATTTATTGTATAATGCCTATTAAAGGTGTGTGTGTGTATACTTTGTCAACATTCTATATGAATGAAAAAAAAAAAAAAGGACATCATCTTCCTTCCTGAAAAAACTTAATAGCTCATTTGAGATCTTTCTTATATTTTTCCTTTCCATTTTTAACAAAAACATATGCAGACTAATTTTAACAAGTAAATAATAAATAAATTATAATATTTTTATTTATTTTTTGTTTTGAATAATAATTTGTCATTAATTTGCCATCCAGTTTTATATAATTACCCCACATCTACTACTTGCAATTGCAGAACTCCAATGTATAGATATAAGACAAAAGTAGTGTCATTTCGAAAAAGAATAACATACCATTAGTTTCTAGTCAATCATGCAATGCCTCCTTGAACTTGTTCATGTTTGTGAAAGATATTGAGAGACTTGTCACCTTTTGATATAATGAAAAAAGTCAATAACTTGGAAGTGTTCTTTTGTGGCAGAGTGATGGTAAGAATAGCATTATTCTGAACTTAGAAAGCAAATTTAATCATGAATAACAAGTCTTATTAAAGGAAGAAAACAAACCATGAAATTTGAAGCATTCCATCTCCGTTTTTCATTAAATAAAAATATAGAGCAGCCTTGTTGATTTTCTTCTTCCCTTTGTCTTCGAGACTTCCCTGAAAGTCAACAATTCATTTGCAGTCTTGTAAAACCTGTTGTGAAAAAATGGTGCCACTAGATCAATACAAGATATATATGCAAGAATAGAAGGATGAATTAACCAAACCAACCTCTGTTTAATGCAATATTGAAGCAAAGCTGTGAACTGCTCTCCCCACTGCAGCCAATTCAGCTGTAAACTTAGTGAAGATTAGAGCTATTACCTACTCCGTAAACATCAAAGGTGGATTCATTCATTAATTCTTCTTCTTTTTCTTTGGTTTTTTTTTTTTTTTTTTTCTGTTTTAGTGATAGCTCAGCAAATAAGAATAAGTGAAACTGAAACACAAGGCACAAAAACAAAAGAAGAATTCTAAGGCAGCTGTTTTATCATTGATGAAGAATTAAGGAGTAGTTACGGGAGCAAGGAGAGGGACACACAACTAAACTCTGATGAATTCAAGGAGTATGGGTTTGGAAAGCAACAAACTGCGTTGAGTGAACTTTGCAGAGAGTGCGCGAATGGTAAAGTCATGAAGCAGAGCCAATATGAACGCAAGGAACCTTATGCGAGGAGAGAATGAACATTATCATCCCTGTTATTTCCACTTTATATCTTTTATTTTACTTTTGCATCCTTTGAAGAAAAAGAAAAATTGAGATACGAGAGTACATTTGTTGAAAAAGCATAATGGGTGTGAAAATAGCACTTACATTTTGTTTGGATGGGAGAAAGAAAATAATAAAAAAATTAAATTTTTTTTTCTCTTGTTTTAATGAAAACAAAAGGAGAAAGAAAGAAAACTTAAAAGGATAAAATTTATGATTATAATTTTTTAGTCATTTCAAAATTTTAAATCTTTTTTTCTTCATTTTCTCTTCCATTCAAATGTGAAAATTTTCTCTACTTTCTCTGCTTTTTCCTCTCCAACCAAACAAAGCGATCGGATTCCCTCCAGATTTAATGTCAGGGGAGCCAATTTAAAGGGAGATAAGATTATTCCTTTTACGAAAACAATGATAAAGTAAAGTAATTTGTCTTTAACCCAATCTTTAAAAGAGTTGGATCGCTTTAGAAAAAAGAATATAAAGTAAAGGAATTTGTCCTTAACCCAATATTAAAAAAGATTGCATCCCATTAGGGAAGCAATATAAAGTAATTATTCTTTATTAACCCAATTTAAAAAGAGATTCCATCCCATACAGGAAATAGTATAAAGTAGAAAAGACATTCTATTTTATTTGTAGAGTAAAAAATTTTCTCATCTATAAAGAGAGAAATAAACTAAAGAAATACAGAAAAAAATTAACATTTATGAATCTTTGTAACGTCGAAAATTATTTTTAAAAAAATTTTATAATTTTTTTATAAAATTATATTGCTAGCTTATATTTAAAATCTGTATGTATAGGATTTATAAAAATGTATTGGAAGAGATTTTAATAAATGTTTTTTTTTCAAAAACTTATAATTTTGTATATAACATTTATAATGTTTTGACCTATTAAACGAGTGGACATCTTATTTTGCAACAATAGAAAATGTTTGGATTTATTAATCGAAGTAAAAAGTAACAATAGAAAATGTTTGGATATATGAATCGAATTAAAAATTAATTTATTAATTATTTTGAAAATGAACGAATTACTTATAGTGATTTTAAATGTATTGACTTATTAATTTATATTCCCAAGCCCCAGCTCCCTTTCACCGGCTTCCTTTCCACCATTCTCTCCCTCCACCCTTTGTCTCTCTTGTCCGACGTCCACGATGCCACCGACCAGCCAATTTCCGGCGTCGCCCAACGCAGTTATGCTTATCTTATTACTTCATAATATGTTTAAAAAATGAATATACGTAAATTAAATATATTATCAGTTTTTATGTTTGTAAGTGATGTTTTTTAAATATTTGTGATAAATAATAGTAGATTTGGATTTAAAATATTATGGATAATTAATAATTTTGAAATTATTTATGTTTAGATATTACATAATAATTGTTACTGTTATTATTAAAATAATTATGAGATGTTGCAAAGAATTTTTTAGTTCAATTAATGCTTTGATGAGGAAAAATACGCTTGAATTTGAAGTATTTGTTTAAGTAATGGTAGTATTTTGGAATTTTGAAGAAAGTGTATATGGATCTTCTTGTGTTTGAAGCTATTGTGCATTATTATTATTATTATTATTATTTTTTTTTTTTGTGATTCATAGGGCAAAATGAAAATATTGTAAATCCTTATAAACTTTCCTTAGAAAACTTCAAATGCACTTAAACATTAGATTATCATGGCTATTACGGAAAGTATATAGTAAGACTATAATTGATGGAGGGATAAAATGAGATGAATATATATAATATTAATATACGTAAATTGATAACTAATATTGGGGTCTTAATTTGATCTTGATTTTTAGGGAGGGATTTGACCCGATTATATTTGTTTGACTGGATGAGAGATTTGACCTTGGTTCACATTAAATATATATTTGATTGACTATGAGAAAAATCTTATTAAATCCTACTTATTTTTTTTATGACAAGACTTATTTGAATTGTTATGTCAATTGTACCTTTCTTTTTCTAGCATTTTGGTTTTCAGTATATGATTTATGTTTGGTTTAAATTGAGGTTTACTTAGAAGTTGACTATTTTCACTGATTCAATATATGTAAAAGAATAAATGTATTTGAAATTTATTATATTTTTCTTGTAGATAATTATTTCGATTTATATTACTTTTCCATTATTTGATAATTTGAAATGCAAATTTACTATTTCATGATTAATAAGTTTGAAACTTAAATATATTTTCAAAATCTTTTACTTTCAAACTCATGACATTCGATGCATTTTAAAAATTTATGTTTTATTTATTTCAAATAAAATATGTTTTTATATTGTAGGTTATAGTAGGTTAATCATTGACTGAGTTCAAATGAATGGTCACACACACCATAACTAAGCATTTAAACTTATTTTAGAATTCACAGTATAATGGTGAAGTAAATGGACTATTGGATAAGGAAAATTGGTCCATACAGATTATGTGATGTATGTGTTAGAATATTTTTATAATTATTGAGCTTCAATTGATTGGGATTTTGGTTTATGAAAATAGGTTGAATGTGTAGTCCAAATATAATTCAAAAAATTTGAATATATAAGTCATCTAATTGGTTGGGTTACACCTTTCGGGCTTAGACTCAATATATTCGAATGTGATGCTTTTGTTTAGTGTAAGCCTATAGTTAAAAGTCATAATGGGAAGTGAGTCGATTTTGTGTTGAACTATTTACAAGGCAAGTTCCCTTTATATTTCATAAGATCATGACTTACTGCCTAACTGAAGTTTATCTGTTGATTGATCATGAAGAAGTAGGAGAAGAATTTACTCTCAAAATATATTGCATACTTTTGTGGCATGATTCCTATAAAAATAATTTATAATCTGGGAGTTAATAATTTCTTATTTTAATTTATATTTAAATTATTATGTAGTTCTAGATTTGATATAGGATATTTGAAAATTTTATAACAAGTGGTATCAGAGTTGGTATACTAAATCTAAAATCCTAAATATTGTGAATGAATTTCACTAGAAATTGTTTTAGAATTTCAAATTTTTTTCCTTCTGTCATGGTTTATTTATTTATGTTGTTCAATTTCATATGTTTTATTATTAGTTGATGAATATTTGAATGCTTTTTTGCAATTAAATAGGAGTTACAGAATTCAGAAATTTAAGTAACATGGTTGATTGGTTTCGTTTCAGCTAATGTTATGGTAGCACATGAGGAGATCAAACTGCTGGGGAATTTAGTACAAGTCTTATGTTATACTTAGGAAAAGATAATAGCAAGTAGCTATCAAGGCTTTGAAGATAGATTATTAACATTTTAATATTTAATTATGACAATGTTTTATGCTCAATTTCTTCAAAACAGTTTTTGGACAAATATGTTTATAGGAGAATTGCTTGTATTAGGCAATTACTTTATTTTTATATG
>JANHAO010016605.1:0-14304 GCA_026873985.1 Saraca asoca
TTTTTATTTTTATTATTTTATAATTATTAATATAAGTAAATTAGATTATTATTATAAAAATATTTTTTATAAAAATAAAATAGAGCATTTTTATATTAATTTTATTTTATATTTTTATTTAATATTTAATAAATAAAATATTTTTATTTTTATTATTTTATAATTATTAATATAAATAAATTAGATTATTATTATAAAAAATATTTTTTATAAATTATATTATAATTATAATAATTATTATTTTTTTGGCTCACCCAGAACCCCAAGACCTTTTTTCATTTTGGAATTTAAGCCCCCCATGCTATGCTTGTGCACCAAGCAATCCCAGGGCTTCTCACGGAAGCAAATCGAAAGGCTGAAACAAGGCGTGCAGAGGGCAAACTTGGAAAAAAATGAAAGAAGCTACAAGCTTCAGCGTATGAAAATAAGATACAAACTACTAAAATAAACTCGTTTACTAAACAGTTATATTTTTTATTAAACAAACTTATAAGCTAATCAAATAAGCTACAAACTAGCTTATAAGCTAGTCATTACTTTATCAAACAGAGCCTAAATAATTTCACGTAATAATTATATTGAACCAATTAGGATTTATACGTTATAAATTATATTAGATCATTTGTTAATCATTTATATCGACCGTTATATATTCTGAATTATAGATCATTAATCATCTAATAAAAATGTTTAACATAAAAAGAAAATTTATAAAATTTTATAGTGATTAAATTTAAAATTCATCATGATATAGAATGACAAGTTTTAATTTTTAAGACAAATTAAAATTATTCTTTAAATAAAGTATGATTCGGTTTAAAAATTGTTTTAGTTAGATCTTCAATGGTTGGCTTCACTGTGTTGAATCAAATAATTCACACTGCAGATTACATAGACACAAAAAATAATGACAAGGGCTTAAAAAATCATTTATGATCTAGCGATCTTTTGTCACCCTTTTTAATATCCCTGTCCACGATGAGTGACCAATACAGAGAAGCAAGAAAGATCAAAAGAGATATTGAATGGCAATCTATTAATCGGCACTTATTGGGGGCATCTATCGAGTGAGAAAGTTGTTACAATGTTCAATTTCATAATACAATATATAACATGTATGCTTATTCTTTTTTAAAAAAATATATACTTTTTCATGATATAATTTTAATTTTAATTTATTTATTTATGATTTAAAATATTTCAAAAAGTATATTGTGATTTGCATTATTATCATTTTATCCATTTATACTAATTTTTTATTCAATTTTAATAGATTTTATCATATATCAGTCATATACGCTTTAATTTCTTTTAATTTGATCCTGATTTCACCACACCATTTCCAATTTCCTCTTATGCTTAAATCTAAAATCATAAAAAAAAATTAACTTTAATTTTTATAAAATTAATTTCTTCGATTTCATATTTAAGTAAAAGAAGAAATTGAAAGTGACGAAAGTATAATCATGATCAAATTATAGAGGATATGACTGATACATATGGTAAAATCTGTTAGATTTAAATAAAAAATTAGTATAGATAGGCGAAGTACTAATTATACAAATCACATTTTATCTCTCTATGATATTTTAAATTATAAATAAATTAATTAAAATTAACATCATTCTACACATAAATATAGAGTAAATTTCCTTTATTTTTATTTTATCAAAAAATAAAGTTTAAGCGATTTGTTAAGTAGTGTCCTGGCAACTAAGACATCAATTAAATTTTGTTTAACTGGGTTCAAAGTATAAAATTTTAAAAATTATATGTATATTTTGAAAAAGTTTACATATTTTATATAAATTAAATACAAATACATAAATTTTTAATGTTTGAAAATTTATGTTTCTTAACAGTTAATTATCTTTTTTATAATTTTTAAAATTTTAAAAAGTAAATTTTTAATATCTTAAATTTTATAAAATATATAAATGAATAATAAAATTAATAATTAATATTTATATAAAAATGTATATTATAATTTCAGCAATTAAAATTTTCTCCTCTCAAGTCCCATGTTGTGTTAAAGAATCTGACTGACACAATAGAACGTTGCTTTCTCTCTATCATCAGTAATTAAAACTCCACTTCGTTGGTGGGGCTGCACGCGTGATGCAGCTTCTGTACTGTATACATCACTGTAAACCAACAATGTGTTTCACGTTTGTGATTGGATTGGGATTTACAAAATAAATTACTCTGTTAATTTACTATTTAAATCTTTAATAAAATTGCTCAATTGATAATTAATTTTATAACTTTACCACTTTTATTGTCAACTAATTATGTATTTATTATGGTCACTCCAACAAATTGATAATTTTATTAATTTTTCTAATAGTTGAGTAACAAAACAATGTTTTCTTGCTCCTTCCCGTCAAAAAGATTGCATTTTAATTAGATGTAATCTAGTAAGTCCAAAATTAAATTGTTATAGAATTATCTTGAATAAACATAATTAAGGGAAAGGCTTTAGAATGTTTTTTTTTCCTTTTTTAATTTAATATGGGGTTTAATATTTTATTTTGTAATTTTCAGAGAAAAAAATTTATGACATTTATGAAAAGGACCTTTCTGCAAAGTAGCATGTTCATATGCTGTATTGAATTGAATGCTTCATGATCAGGTTCACTGTTCATTGATATTTGACACTTGGATGCTTCAACTTGTTACTGGAAGTAACTAGGTAAGACAAATATTTTCCCCATAAGCCCCTTTAGTTATAAAAAATTATCAGAAAATCTATCACAGATGACATCTGCTGGTTTCTGTGTCACCATTGACAACAAAATAGAGCAATCTAGAACTCAATGGTGGCTCCTCTGTTTCTTTCTTTGAACAGTGAACAATACAAAGTTTCAAATCGCAGATTGCATTAATAGATGTGCTCATAATTTTATGATTGTGGAAGCCTTTGCATCTACATCAAGGTGCAATCACTGTGGGAATGCAAATCTCAGTTGTTGCCAAATGTTTTGGGGCATTTTCACTGTATTTTTGTCATAGTCGATCATGAAAATTCTTAGTTCCATTAACATCAGTCACTGAATATCCATTTGCTTCCTTAATTTTTTTTTCTGCAATGGTGACTCTTTTTGACGTAATAGATCTCAGTTGTTCTAAATTTTTTCCGAACATTCTGATAGTATTTCTTTATGCTACGACCCACCATGAAACTTCTTAATTCTGTCATTATCTATTACTAAATATTCATTTGACACGGTTAGAAATTAACTAATTTCTTGGGATTATAATTGTGGGAAATCTTTTAATTATCGTGGAAAAATTATTTTTCCATTATTTTTTTCACAGTTTAAGAACCATGCGAAAATGAGATATGGAAAAAATTTCTCATAACACTTATGATTTTAAGTTTTTTTTTTTAAAAAAAAAATTCAAAGTATTAGCTAAGAGAATGTCCAAGAAACCTTTCCCACCACATGAGAAAAATGTTTTATTGCTTTCCATTAGTAGATACTGTGGAAAAATGGATATATATATATATATTATATTTCATATTATTATATTAGAAATTAATTAAATATAATAAAAATAAATACTGATAGCAACGTTGTCTAGATAGTGCGACAATTATTATTATTTTTTCTCATATTATTAAATATCTTCTCTTTTTCATTTCATTTGCAAATCTTCTTCTTCACTTCATTTGCATCTTCTTCTTCAACTTTACAAAAGTTCTTCTTCTTCACTTCTCCACTTCTTCAACTTTCTCATCCATTTCATCTATCAAATTATACATCATCTTCTAAACTTTTCTTCAATCAACATTTATTTCATTCCTTAACAAAATTGTTAGGTAAGTTTTTGTATTCTTATTTACTATTACTTTTATTTAAGAATTATTTGAATATATTTTTTTGTAGTTAAGTTTTGTTTTATATGATTACTGAAATGTTAATTTAAATAATTATTATACATTATTTTGTGTAGATTTTTTTATGAGAAATTAGTTATCCATCTTAGATGTGATGGTAATAGTATTATTTATTTTTTCTCACACTAGTAATGATAAAAGATTTGAAGTTTTAGTAATTTTAGTTTTGACATAATTATGTTAGGAGAATAAAATTAGGATTTAAAAGACATCAAGTGAAAAAAAATGAGAAAATTAATTAGTTAACTAGTGAATACCTTTTATATTAAAAATTATTATGTTACCTAATGATATTTATGAGAAAGTTAGTCTTTTTAGGTATAATTTGCAACTAGCCTATATTTAAATTAGATTTCTAGTATTTAAATTTTTTATTCATGGTGAAATTTTATGTATGTAGTATGTATCATGGATTTTTTTATTCGTATGAGACTTGTATTATTTCTTTTTTTTTTAACTAGTTAGTAAGGCTTACATTAATATTTGTTTGATTAGTTTTAAATTTTTTATCAAGTAAAAATAGAAATCTTAATTGTAGATAACATAAATAATTAAATAAGTTACTTAATTGATTTTTAACATGTGATATGATTGAAGTTGTTGTTTTGGTGTTTAAAATTTGTTACCTAAATTTGTAATTGTAATCAATTATTTATTGTCAATTTTGTATTTGATTTAATAAAATAATTAGCAATAAATACTTTTAATATAGTTTATTTTAATAATCATAGTAGGATTTTTATACTTAGAACATCGGATAGATGTGCTCATCTTTTAACGTCCGATCAGAGAGATGGCTTGTTGCTTTGATTACAACATCAGCATATTTCAAAAGTAGTATGGGGAGGGGACAAGGTTAATAATACTAATAAAAGTTGATCCTTTGAAAAAATGGTTGAATTTGTCTGTCATTTTAAACACCTTACTTCTATTTTTTTTATACGTGTGCTCTATATGATAAGCTTAGGTCACATTCCGTCCCCTTACCCACAAATGGATTCCTATCTTTGGTCAATAAGAGTATATGGTGTTTCAAGAATCAAACACATAAATGTTGATTGACCCCTTATCAGTGCACTTGTTGAGAGATGACGATTGTAGTCATATACATTCCACACATCACAAGGAAAAATGATAATCACATTGTAAGATGTAGAAGTCCAAAATATATGTGCATTTAATATTTTTGCCCCTGTTAGTCAATTTACAAGATACAAGGAAATATAGTTGGGGGTCTGTTGTCTCGTCATGAACTTATAGAAAGTTGTGTAAGGCATCCAAAGTAGAGTGGAATGACATTTCTGGATGCATATTGCTAGTCCAAATATGGGCTTAGGATAGATTCCTAACCATTGCACTAGTTAGGAGAGGTTAGTTGGATCCTGACCAACAAGAGCTGATACCCTTAACTTCAGATGGCATGACGCTTAGGACACAAAGATAACTCCATGCCATGTGTTAAGTGCGTCTAGGGCTTCACTTGATCGCTTAAAGCCATATTGGGTATAAATAATTGACTTTATTATATCATTGTAATTTATTGCATGAATTTTAATTTCTATTTGTGACACTGATTGTGATTACGATTTATGATGATAGGTTATTTGGGAACCGTATAGGTGTGATATACTGGCAACCCCAGCAAACTACTGTACAGTTGGATAAGAGATCTGGTGTTCACAAGTGCCTTTAATATGTTTCCACATTGCTGAGTGGCACAACATGGACAGAGTTGTTAGGCAATTTGGTTTTCAACAACTTATACCCCGCAATTCAAATGTGGATGACACTTAGCACAAGTACACATTATAGGGTAAAGAATATTAGGACTAGGTTGTTAGACATGAACATTAGATTCAACTTTGGAACAATCAACAACAATGAATCTTGCATGGAGTGCCATTGTTAAAACTACTGCACTACACCGATGAGTACATGAGATGGTATAGAACGATGACAAGATGTTGGATTACTCCAATTGGAGCAATGGAGGATTCAGTGGTATGATTTACTATGCTTAAACTAATTATATAGATTGAACTGAGAAATAACAGTTAATAATTTCCTTCTTGTGTTTGTATGACAAGATGACCTAGGAATATAGTTGCAACATATGGCCCTCATTGATGCTAAAAGTAGATCATAGTCGAGGGTTAGATAAATCGGCATTGACCTAGTAGACATTGCATATGAACATCATAGATTTGAAGGTTAGCATACTAACATCCCGCCTTCATTATCTGATGTTGAAAGGCCAGCAGTTCATGTTGATCCAATTGGTGCAGGTAGACATGTCAACAAAAGACACCAACGAAATGAGGAGTATGCAAATAATGCGAGACTTTCAAACATTACAACTGCTCAGACACATGATGAGGTAGACACATCATACACATCACATGCTCCTTTTTCATCACGACATATGTATAGTGAGGTAAGCCCGTTGTACATACCACAACCTCCCAATTCATCATCATATATGTATGGAGGAGAGCATGGATATGATGTTGTATCATTTGCCTAGGGGCAATAGGAACCTTTCATGAATAAGCCTTTCTAGAGGTTTCCAAAGACACTATTGTTTTCATCGCTAGGAGGAGGTTTGGACAAGTTTTCAGGCTAGTCAAGTTTCTCCCCTTCATCGCATAACATTGAATTTGGTGTGCAACCTACAACACCATCTTCAGCATACACTTATGCGATGATGATTGAGCCTCTGCCTTACCCTCCATGAGCTTACGATGTAGAAGTTTGTTATGGCACAAGTGGATGTGTGATTGGACACATAGGGCATCACAAACGTCCACCCTGATGTCTGTAACAAGAGCATGAATACGACTTTGATTCAAACTAGGATGAATGTTGTTGGTTGTTATGTTGTTTATAAATATTTTTGTTTGTAAATGTTATTATTTTAAATGTTATTATTTGTTGTTGTGTTATTCCACGCATTTATGTTGTGACCTATTATGACTATATTGATTGATTGTATATGTCTTTTAATATAAATTCATGCATAATAACTAGTAAATAAAGTGCTCCAATGATAGATTGCATTAAAATAGCACAGATGTCTGAATGTAAACTTAAAGGACATAACTAGTAAATAATGTGTTCCAGTGACACATTGCATTACAAAAAAGGGCCAACACAAGGAGCAAATTTGGTGGCCACAAGCGAAGGGGAAATCCGCCATTACACTCTAATGATCTAATCAGTATATCTTGAAGATTCTCTCGTGTGTGAACATAAAAATGAAATCTGTGTGTGACACTCTTACCTATTTTGCTTTTTGTCTTGGTAGGGGTGATCCAAGTTATACATGATATAGCAATGAATGAGTTCCACCTGGCCACACTACAACATGTTTTATCTATGGAAACAGTGAAAAACTACTACCTAAAATTTAAAAAGTTTTTTCAAAAGAATAAGCAACATTTTTTAAGTGTGGTGTTAGCGAGCGTTACTTCTTCTTTTAGGCAATGATTTTTTTTCAACTTTAAACAACACTATATAAAAACTATTGCCTATATTTATAACATAGGCAATGGTTTTGATCTTTATATTTAACAATGGGTTTTAACTGTTGTATATTATAAGCAATAGTTTATACATTTATTTTTAACAATGAGTTTTGACCATTGCCTATTCTCTACTGTAGGTAACGATTTTTTTATTTACTTTTAGCAACAATTTTTGTCTAGTGCCTATTCTTTAGACAATACTTTTTAAATGTTGGTGTACTAAACTCATTTTTAATTTATTTGTTTTAAATGATGGAAATAATGCAACAATTTGAAATATTAATCTTTTACTTGTCATAAAATTTGAATAAAATTTTCAATATGCAAAAACACATAAAAAAATCAAAGTAATAACTTAAAATTTTAGGAAACACCTATTTATTCATTCCAAATTCAAACCCACATACTAAAGATTGAAATGATAACAAAATAGTAATATAGAATACATTCTTAATGTTCTAACAAAAAAATTAAATCGATGAAAATGGCAATAAAAAACTATCAATAATCATGAAAAAATTTAAAAACCTTCATTAGCATCCATATCTTGGAAATCTTCTAATTCTTTGTTATTTTGATTTTCTTTTTCACTATTAATATTTTCCTATCATGGTTACAAAATGAAACCTTCAAGATTATTGTATCAAGTATAACAAAGTAATAATTGAAAATAATAATAATAATAAACTTGGAGCTTAATATAATATTATACCAAACTATAAGCCATCAACTCATATGAAGACTTGTATTTTCTAGACAAGGACAATCATGTGTAAATAATATAGTTGAACAAGTGAGTTCAAATAAGAAAAGAATTAGAAAAAAAATTACAATAAAAAGATGAATCCTTTTGAAAATCGTACCTATATTCTCTAGTTCCGTAGAGAGATGATTTTCCTACTAATATTGAGGGCCTTGTTAGAGTATGGGTAGACTTTCCCATTTAATCTGTAATATTAGAAAGATAGTAGTTATTTAACATTTAGTTATGAATAGTTTGAAAGTTGAAATAAACAATTTGTCACCATTAAGATCTTGGTGCCAACCCTTCTCCAAGATTTACCTATATTCTATAACCTTTTACAAATTTGTAGCATATCAAATAAGCAAACGCAAAATACTTCCTTCTCATTAACCATTGGAAGACTTAGGAAAAGGACAAGAAATCTCTTCTCCTTAAAGTTTTCCTTTAGTAAAATCAAAATTAAGAAAAAATATAACACCATCAATGTACTTTTTGCTATGCTTGAGTAGGTGCATCCAATATTTATCCTTGTCCTTGAGTATATGATAAAATTAATATAAATTAGCATAGTATAATGAATGTAAGAACCATGACTAATACTATTATACTATCAATAGTTTTTTTCCTTGTCTAAAAAGCATAATATTTAAATTACAGCATAAATAATGCCCTTTTGATTTAACACACATCTATCTCCCTTTATTTCTCAAAAGTTAGAAGGTATATGCTCTAATTACATGATCACGAGCCAAAATCTTAGTGTTGTTCCAAGACAACTACTTTAAATTCTTCGAGTTTCATAACTTTCTCAACATAAAATCTGAACTTTTTATTTTAAAAAAAAGTGAATAACAGAGAGAATTAATCCTGTAAACGTGAGAGCCCAAAATAATAACACCTTCTTCAACAAAAGCATGAAATTACTAGATAAAACTAACCTTTCCTTGTGTTTTAGTAATAATCAACTTCAAGATGCATACATAGCATTCGCACTAAAACACTTATGCATTGTATGAACCCATATGTAATGAAAAATATTATATAAGAGATTCTTAAAAACAAATTGATACATGTTATTGAGGCCAACAACACAAAAAGTAAGAAATTCCACACTCACACATCATAAATGCTAGAAAACCATAACACACCATGTTACACATAAAACTCAAATCATATAGTAAGGCAGATAAGAGTGGACACTCAAGTTTCCAACAACTCAAAACCTAACTCTTGATATATTGCAAAATAAACAAGAGAAATAGCAAGATAGAAAGAGAAGGCAGAAAAGATGATAACAAAGCAACAGAGTCCCTAGATTTTTTTTTTTCACTATCAAAATTTTCTAGGATTATATATTCTCTTTAACTATCTGCTAGTTATCATGTATCAAAAGGAAACCAACCTTCTTTCCCCTCTCGATTTTTTAGTCTATCTCATCCATCATCTGATTACAATTATCCATTAGTTGTTGATTTTTAATTGTTGTATAAGAAGAAGTCTCTTCCATCATACATGTTCTACATTAGCTAAATAGTAATCAACAGTTAAAAGCAAAAAAAAAAAATTCTTATATGCCAATTTAGAATATTGCAATTAGCATGATTTGTCAAATTACTTACAAGGATTCAATTTACTTCTACGCATAATGTGTTGTTAAAGGTCCCTTGACTTCTTCAGCTAAAAAGGATTTCAATTCAAAATTCTAATCAAGTTTAAAACTCTTTCTAGTTCATTGAAATGATGTAGATAAAATCATAAGCAAATTAAAACAGGTGTCATGGAAGAGATAAAACTACAACTTTAAAAGAAAAGATATCTATGATCTCTTACATATACCATGTAATCAATCATTGAACCATGTGCTTAAATATTTCCAAATGGCAATGGCAATTTAGAACATATACACTCAAACCAAAAAAAAAACAAAGAAAGAAAGAAATCACCCTTGCCAAATTCTTTACTTTTCACTAAAGTCACAACTAAGTCACTTTCTTTAAATTCCCTCTCCAACATTCATGTGCACACACATTAGCACCTTAAATTTAATTCTTCTCTCCATCTTCATCAGTCACACACCCACACTTCTACCATATTATTGCTTTGCTTATGTGTTTGTGAGTGTGTGAAATATATGCCATTGCCGACATGGAAGACATACACAATTCATTTCATTGAGAATCACAAAATATCCTGGAGAACATCATGCATATATTAAAAAATACACATAACTTAGAGAAGCACGAAGAATAGCAGAGCTAAATTGTCCCCGAAGACTTTACTTGATAGTAGAACTAAAAAACACATGAGAGGTTCAACAAATGCTTACCAATTAACAAATGGAAGTGCCCTTGTAGACTTCTCTTATATGACAATAGGCTATCTCTAAAGATAGTAGATGAGCAAATGCTAAAGCTCTATTCAGATCAGAAATTTGCAAACAAAAGGGATAAAAAGAAATGGGCATACCTTCGAAGGCTAGAGCGGCAATTTACTTTGGCAATTGATAGTTGCAATGGCGATTAACTTCAATGGGAAGAGCGTCGATCAACAAAATGGACATACCTTCAAAAGCTAAAGCGGCAATTTGTTTTGACAATTGATAGTTATGGCAGTGATTAACTTCAATGGGAACAACGTCAATCAATGCCAATGGTTAGAGCCAATAATGCTCGTGCCTTAATCCCCATGGCCAGACCATTGACAATGCATTTTAGCAATGTGAGTTGATTTTGTGAATAGAATACATTAGACTGGATGAATAAGTGAAGAGGGGAAACTGAAATTTTATGAAAATAAAATTAAATTGTGTTTAATAGTTTGCACTAACAAATAGAATTTTAGAAAATTAAAATTAAAATTTAAAAGAGACAAATTAATTAATTTATTAGTTGATAACAATTTTTTTTCAAGTCACAAAAAGATAAAATAAATAAAATAAGTGTTGTCTGTTAATTTAAATAGTATCTTTAATTAATTTAAGCAATAATTACAAAAACTTTGTTTATTGCACATATGACAACAATTATACTTTTACGCATAAATTAAAATTCGGCAACACTTAATTAAGTGTTGTGTATTCTATATTAAATAATAACTTTTTTAGTGTTATCTAATAATTATTGTTTAAATGTTACATATTCATATGTTAGGTAATAAGTTTTTTTAGTATTGTCTAACAGTTGTTGTTAAATCCAAACTAAAAAATGACATTATAAAAATTGTTACCTATTCATACTTTAGGGAACAGTTTTTAATTGTTGCTAAGTTTAATATTGTCATAGGCTAAAAATATTGTAATGTCAATCCGTTGTGTATCAATTTTCTTGTGGCTCTCTTGATGATTACAAGATCTTTCAAAATCTTCTTTCCTTTGGTGATTTTTATGAGCTTTTCATGTCAAATTTATTGGCCAATCAAGATTTTGGACTTTAAAGACTAGCCAGTTATAAAGAAATGAGTATTGTCAGTAACAGATTGGTTAATCTATTTGGAATTGCTTAATAAATTTCAACCTAAAACTGAGATTACAACCAGTGACTTGACAATCCGACCTTAGGTGAAATTTTCACCCTGTAGCCAAAAAGCATCTCTAAGCCTTCAAAACAATCTTAAAGCAATATTGACATATGCTCATATTATGTGTACTCCACAATCTAGGCCTTATTGGTTGGTTGACGAGGCATTAAACTATTCTAATTGTCATATTTAGTTAGAACATCAACTACTTCTGCACAATTGCAGCAAGTAAGATTTAGCAAATTGTGTATATTGGGTTGAGTCTGTTCAAATGCTTGAAATGGGTTCTCTGGAACCGAAATCATATCTTCATTTGTAATTAGGGTGTCAATTGATCTCCATTAATGTATATGGGTTGGAATCAACTGGTCACATCAACTTTCCTACATTTGCATAGTCTTTTTAAAATATGATTATTATTAATCCAATCATTAAATTACAAGTAATCATAATATTATTTTGATATAATAAATTTCAGAAAAATTCAACAATAATAAGTATATAATAATCATGCACTTAATTTTTCTCAGATGTAAAAAATAATTTACATCAATTTAAAATATATTGATACTGAACTAAATTATATCATATCAATATTAAATTTTACATATGTGATTAACATGATTAATATTTAAAATATAATGGAATATTTTTGTAAGAAATTTATCTCATTAAAGATTATACAACAGAGTAAATGCAAATGATGTCAAATTGTATACACATTAGTGTGATATTCTAATCGAATTCCTTTGTCTTAATTTTTTTGCACAAATGATATTTTTATTTTCTCTCACAGAATATCAATATAAACATGATAGAATTTAATTTAAACTACTCTAATTAACTTCATCAATTAAAAAATAAGTTCGTTTTTTTTTCTTCCTTTTTATATCAATATATATGTCGTTGTGTCATCGGGACTAATCTTCATCCATCATAATTTATAAAAATATATAGTTTATCCATTTGTAATATAGTCAAAATATACTTTGTTCACCTATAATTTAAAGTGTTGAAATTGATTTAATTGTGGTTTGTTTTGTTAGCATTTTATCCACCTTAACTAAGTTTTAGTAAAAAAAAAAAAAAAGATAGAATTTACATACTTTTATCATGTGATTTTTTTTCTTTCTCATTAAAGTGATAAAATCAATGAGTCAAAATTGTGTGAATAATAGATTTAATAATGTCTTTAAATTTCAACTATGACTTGAAACATCACACCACAAGCAAATAATCCTTCCATAAAACCCTGCTCATTATTGCTTTGCTTATTTGCTTTAATTTTATTATTTTAATCGATAAAGAAGAAAAATCACATGGGAAAAATGTGCAAATTCTATTTATTTTTTTATGAAAAATTACTTCATGTGAACATTACAAATGGATTAAATCACAGGTAAACATAATAAACTCATATCACAACATTGGTGAATGATTGCATTTTTCCCTTTAATTTAAAAATTGTCTGTCAGTGTTGAATAGGAAATGAGAGGAGAGGTGGAGCATAGAAATTTATATATCCCCAAATTTATATGATCAATCCAACGTAATTTTTAGTCCAAAATCAAGTAAAAGATTTGATCCTAAACAAGCTATTTGGTATGTTTGTCAAACACTGCTTGAGTGTCAAAAAACTATGTTTTATGTTTAGATCATAATTCATGAAATAACACAAATATTTGGTCTCTTTGCGTGAATTATAGAAAAGCCAATCAGTTACAATATAATGTTTGTGTTTTCTCAATTTTAATGTTTCGTCTACCATTTTCAACCATATAAAAATCCGAGAAGTTCAAAATATAGGTACTAAAAATAGATATTACTTAGAAATAGATGAGGATATAATTCCTCTTTACATTAATAATTGGAATTCACAAATCACAGATATATAATCAATAGATGTAAGGTTTAAGTGGCTTATCTGAGAGCATGTGATTTATCTTAATAGATTTAAAAATTAATTAAATAAGGGATTATGAGTTAGATAATTATTAGATAAAGAGAAGCAATTTTAAAATGTAACTACTATGTTGATGGGAGATACTATGATAAGGACTATCTAATGAAAGAAGATCATACTCTTAGATATAATAGTTTTCTCTCTTCTCTCTCATTATCACTCACGTAGAAAAAAATATTAGGAAGTTTAAGGAATTAAAATCAAGGTTTAGTTTTCGCACATTGAGAAACATTATATTGTTATCTGATTATTGATTATGAAATAAGATTTGAGTCTCTAATTCAGTATTTTCTATTATGGAACGTGAAGATCATGATATTCCAAAATCCTTATCTATTTGTAACTTAAGTTTTAGGAAATAACATGTAAGTTTAACACTGTATACCAAACTTAAATAAGTACATAATATAATTTGATATTATACAGCCAAACAAAAGCAGCACATTATTTATTAGGGTTTGGTCTTTAACCATTATAGGCACAGGTACACACACATGTAACTTTATTATTGAACCGTTGGCGGTCATTTTTTTTCTTACCACAACGGTGAACATTATTTACTGTGCCCGAAGAAGATGGGTCTCAAGATTTTTGGTGAGATTGACCATCAGATCTTTGTATTTGGTTGGTTCAGGAGCACTGTCATCAACTTTCT
>JANHAO010016606.1:0-14297 GCA_026873985.1 Saraca asoca
TATATTAATATTAATTTAATATATTTTATATATTATATAAATATTAAATTTTAGTTTTTATTTTTGATGGAATGGATATTCCATCCATTCCATCCAACCAAACCACATAATCCTTAATTCCATCTCCCATTCCCTTTCCATTCCATCCAACCAAACACCACCTTAGGACTAAACTGATACCTAAAATCTTTGAAATACTTGATTGACATACCGTGAATTTGTTGATTTACTCTATACTAAATATGTTTTACTATAAATTAAAAATTGATAATTAAATCTCTTATAATATAAAATTTTAACTAAAATACACCTTAGAACAAATTACATAGCTTAAAACATGGTGTGTGTCTATTATATATATATATATATATATATAGCATATCAAGTAATAGAAGTTTTTTTATGTAATAGTGAGATGAATGAATTATGACCATCAGATCTTTGTATTAATAGCAAGGATCAAAACATAAAGTCATGTGACCTTTTTAAGAGATCAAGTGATTTTTAATTATGTCTTAATCATGACCAACATCTTAATCATGGCCATCAATCCAAGATTCGATGGTCATGATTCATTCCTCTTGTCTCTTATATAAAAATAATCCTTTCACCTGATATGTTCTAGCTGAAAATAATGATAATAATAATCTAAGATGTCCTAGTTGAAAATAATGATAATAATAATCATAAGAAATAAGAGATATTTTAGAGCGTCCAAACACTTCACTTAAAGTTACAATAAAAATAGGCTTAACTTTTCTGCTCATATATAATATAGAAAGTCATTTTGCTAATAGAAT
Source organism: Saraca asoca (assembly GCA_026873985.1). NCBI lineage: Eukaryota > Viridiplantae > Streptophyta > Magnoliopsida > Fabales > Fabaceae > Saraca > Saraca asoca. Next base: position 801 of record JANHAO010016606.1, read on the forward strand.
TTGTTTTTTTAAACATAGTGGTGATTACATGACACAAGGAAAAATATTTGAAAAAGTTAAAGCGAGTATTTATAGTTTTTTCATGATTATCTACATATATTATTGTGCTTCAATCATTAAATATATTATACTTACATTAATCATGTTCACTAACAACCACTTGATTTTTTTTACAGTAGTTTACACTATTGAATTTCACAAGTGAGGACTTCCACATGCCTCTATCTTGCTTTTATTCTTCCAGAAGACAAGATTCATTCCATTGACATGATTGACAAAATAATTTCAGTAGAGATACCTAATCAAAATAGTGATCATGTTGTATTTGAAATAGTTATAAGACATAGTGATCATGTTGTATTTGAAATAGTTATAATACATATGATACATAGTCTGTGTGGTTTACCTAACAAAAAATCTTCTTGCATGATTGATGGACATTGTTATACATAGAAATTAGCCTCGCAAGGATGAACCCTCGAGTGCAACGAAGATTAAAGACCCACACTCCCATAGGCAGCAGCGGCAAAGTAATTCCAGGCACCAAGCCTTGCCTCGCTCATCGCGATACAACGACGCTACGAGGTACGGTCCATAAAGTAGCATCCCAGTGACAAACGCGAACCCATAGTCGATCGCTCTTCTCATGTCCGCTTCCTTGCTACGACAGCCCTCACGGCATCCCTGAGGCCAGGAATTCTCGCTTGGATATCAGAGAATCTTGCTTAACACATCAACGGTTAAAAGCCTACAGCCGGCCCAAAGGGCCCACCTCCGCAGCCTATATACTGTAAACAGTTGGATTATGGTCTTTTCACTATCCTTTCTCATTTATTTTGATGTAACATAACTGTAGCTAGCAATTAATATATGTAACTTCTCCTTCCTCTATAAATAGGATTGCATTATTAGCAGAAGAAAAAAGGCAATTTTGTAAGCAAAAACTCTGCAAATTACTCAATATCAATAAAAGTTCTACCGTGGATGTAGGGTCCGGTACCATCCAGATTTAGCCGAACCACGTTAAACGTGTTACTCATCTATTTCATCTTCTTCCTCTCGGTTACATCTCCACAACACTTCAGAAGCGGTATTGATTCTCGAAACTCACATCCTATTGACTGAAGTTTGAGTCTCCTGTACAAATCAAATTTCACTGTCAATATTTTGGCACCGTCTGTGGGGATCATCCGCTCTTTGAAGTTTCCACCGCCATTCAACAATGGCCAGGGAAAGAATGACTTGGAGTTCTACAGCTCCAGCTTCTCAACAACATATTGTCATGCCTAAAATACAAGAGGTGTAGATGCCTGATCAATCTCAATCAGCTCTAGAAAATACAGTCACAGAGTTGGCTAAAACTGTTAAAGCACTTGCCCAGGCACAAGCACAAAATGCCCAAAGATAAGAAGAGGTCATGGCTCAACTCCAACAGCTTCGAGAAGAAGCTCAGAGAGAAGTTCACGACGATTGTGATAGCCAGTGACTGGTGGGCTCGCAACATGCAGAAAGCTCTACCCCTCAGCATGAAGGCCGGCACCCGGTAATGGACGAGGTTCTCCAAAGGCTGAAGTTGCTTGAAGAGTGCCCACAGCCTCAGAATGATTAGACGCGTTATGAGGAGACCTCATCATTTTCTGTGGAGATCGAGAAGCAAGCTCTTCCACAGAAACTCAAGATGCTTGTTATCCTGCTATATGAAGGGAACAACAACTCGAACGATCACCTGGACACGTTCAACACACAAATGGACCTCCAGATGATTGAACCGCTAATAAAGTGCTGTGTCTTTCCCGCCACGTTAGGGGTAGCACCTTGTGCTTAGCTCAGACGCCTCCCCACACGTAGTATTGGCAGCTGGGAGGATTGCCAGAGGAAATTCATTAACCAATACTGAGCACTGAAGAAATAGCTCATACTTCCCTGCCATCTTGCTATGATCTTCTAGCGCAGGGATGAGTCACTCAAAGATTACATAGCCCAGTTCAAACACGAGGCCAACTCCGTAGAAAACCCCTCAGAGGAAAGCATTCTGACAACCATCTCAGCGGGACTTCGCAAAGACACAAATTATACAGAGGCCTCTACATGTCCCCCACTCAAGACCTCGTTGAATTCTATGATCGGGCAACCAAACAAATAAGGTGGGAAGAAACCTTCGGGATGGAGGATCCCAAGCATAAAATGGGCCAAAGTGATCCCACCATAAGCAAAAAGAGGAGCAGCGAGAGTCATGATAGCCCCACTTCTCATCTCACAAAGAAGGTAAAACCTCAGCGGCCCAAGGACCACTTCGAGAGCTATGGCATTCTGTCGGATACCCAGGACAGAATCTTCACCGCGGAAAGGTATAACGAGGATTTTGGGAAACCCCGGCCATTAAGGTCATCCCCTAAATCTAGAGACCAGAACAGATTTTGCGCTTACCATAACAAGGCTGGGCATACCACCTCTGAGTGCCATGCTCTGAAAAATGCCATCGAACGCCTCATCGGAAGAGGCCGATTACAAGATTATGTGGTAAGATTATCAGGGCAGCGCGCTCAACAGGCCCAGCAAGTAGTCACCCAAAAGCCTGAGCCCTCCATCAGAACCATATTTTGACCTTATAACAGTCGTTTGCTAATTTGTACTGATTATGGCACTCCGAAATTAATGTAAGTTGCTGATTGGCTAAACACCATGGAGATAAAGTTTTCTCTTTACCTTTGCATTCTCGCTATAGCGAACGGTTCTCACCTTACTACAGCCTTCATCCTAGTGAATGATTTTCACCTCGCTGCAAAACAAATTCCAAATCAAGGGTGAGACGGCCTTTGAGCCTACCTCACAACGTCTGGGGGTGAGATGGCCCTTGAGCCTACCCCGAGGCTTTGTAAATAAAAATCGAGGGTGAGACGGCCTTTGAGCCTACCTCGCAATGCCCGAGAGTGAGATGGCCCTTGAGCCTATCCCGAGACTTCACAAACATAAATCAAGGGTGAGACGGCCTTTGAGCCTACCTCGCAACGTCCGAGGGTGAGACGACCCTTGAGCCTACCCTGAGGCTTCGCAAACAAAAAATCGATGGTGAGACGGCCTTTAAGCCTACCTCACAACACCTGGGGGTGAGACGGCCCTTGAGCCTACCTCGAGGCTTTGAAAACAAAAACTGAGGGTGAGATGGCCTTTGAGCCTACCTCACAATGCCTGGGGGTAAGACAGTCCTTGAGCCTACCCCGAGGCTTTGCAAACAAAAATCGAGGGTGAGACAGCCTTTGAGCCTATCTCGCAATGCCTGGGGGTGAGACGGCCCTTAAGCCTATCCTGAGGCTTCACAAACAAAAATCGAGACTGAGACGGCCTTTGAGCCTACCTCGCAACGCCCGGGGGTGAGACGGCCCTTGAGCCTACCCCAAGGCTTCGTAAACAAAAATCGAGGGTGAGACGACCCTTGAGCCTACCCCGAGGCTTCACAAACAAAAACAAATTCCAAATCGAGGTTGAGATGATCCTTGAGCCTACCTCACGAATACAAAAATCAAAAACTCAACGAATGGTTTTCACCTCACTGTTATCAAAATGAAATCATTGCCACCCGCAGCTCTCATGTGGATGAATTCCTCACAGATTCCATACAAATTAATTCCCGCGTCTTACATGCGGATGGATTTTTCACAGCTCTTATGCGAATAGATTCCCACAGCTCTAGTATGGATGTGTCTCTCGCATCTCAAATAAAATTTCTCAAGTGAGGCTCACTCACAACAGATTGAAGCATTCAGAAAATAAAGCACAGCCGACTGGCTAAAAAGAGAAGTTCTGATTAATTGTCACAAATTTACATACAACAATGCGTGAAGCATCTGTTACATACATTCGAAAGGAGGAGAGCTCAAAAAAAGAAACCTCGACAAGCAAGGTGAAGGTTCAACAAGGAGAAAGGCCAATCTCTAAGCCTGCTCCTAGCAACAGAGCAGCAGCCGCCAGCACGCCTGTCTAGGTTGGAACTAGAGCGTCCCCGGAACTAGCAGGCCAGGTAGTAGAACTACCAATGACGGCTAGAGGAAATGGCCAGAAGACACTGTGAAAGCCCCACCAGGTCGATTCTGTGCCGAGGCCACATGCAACGGGCCATCTGTGTCTCCCGCCACCATGCAACAGGCCATCCATGTCTCACCAAGCTTCACCGGAAGCCAAAGCATCAAAACGTAAAAGGGGCTCTTCAGTCTCCTCCATTAAGTTTCTCTGAGGCAAAGGAAAGAATATCCCAAGCTATAAATAGACCCACTCAACCTTTGAAGAATCCAGAGGGAATCTGACCAAATCTTCATCCAACGGCCCAAGACGAGTGGTAGTGCCACGCCAACGGCCAAAAATGGCAAACAGGGGAAAGCATGGCCTAAAGCAGAACGGAAAGACATTTGACATGACACTTTAGTCAAAGAAGGATACTGACTGAAGATACGAATCCAGCCTCAGAAATATGCAACTCCCGATCCGCAAAGCAAATCGAGAGTTGGGGGGCTTATGTTATACACAGAAATTAGCCTCGCAAGGACGAACCCTCGAGTGCAATGAAGATTAAAGGCCCACGCTCCCATAGGCAACACTGGCAAAGTAATTCCAGGCGCCAAGCCTTGCCTTGCTTGTCGCGATACAACGACGCTGTGAGGTACAGTCCACAAAGCAGCATCCCAGCGACAAACGCGACCCAACGATAAGGGCTTGGGATCGACCCGACACAAGTAGTCGATCACTTTTCTCGTGTTCGCTTCCTCGCTACGACGGCCATCACGAAATCCCCGAGGCCAGGAATTCTCGCTCGGATATCAGAGAATCTTGCTTGACATGTCAACGGTTAAAAGCCTACAGCTGGCCCAAAGGGCCCACCTCCACAGCCTATATACTGCAAACAGTCAGATTATGGTCTTTTCACTATCCTTTCTGATTTATGTTAATGTAACATAACTGTAGCTAGCAATTAATGCATGTAACCCCTCCTTCCTTTATAAATAGGATTGCATTGTTAGCAAAAGAAAAAAGGCAATTTTGTAAGCAGAAACTCTGCAAATTACTCAATATCAATAAAAGTTCCGCTGTGGACGTAGGGTCCGGTACCACCCGAATTTAGTCGAACCACGTTAAACGTGTTGCTCATCTATTTCATCTTCTTCCTCTCAGCTGCATCTCCACAATACTTCAGAAGTGGCATTGATTCCCGAAACTCACATCCTGTTGACTGAAGTTTGAGTCTCCTGTACAAACCAAATTTCACCGTGAACAGACATTATTCCAAATATTTCTCAAAACGCTTTAATGAAAGATCTGGATGGCTATTCAAAGTATAAAAGAAGTGATACTAGAGCAATGATGGAAAAGAATGGTATTCCTTTGGATAATAGGTTTGTTGTACCTTATAATGCTTGGCTTCTGAAAAAGTATCATGCACATATAAATATGGATTTTTGTAATCGAGGAAGATCAATCAACTATTTGTTTAAGTACATAAATAAAGGGCATGACCAAGTGACAGTTAACTTCTTCCAAAATAAAGCAAACGGTGATTTGGATGAAAATGCAGATGAAATTAAAATATACTACAATTGTAAGTAAATTTATTAGCTTTTTTCCTTTTGTTGTTTATTAGAATTTGTATTAAATTTCTCAACTTTGATACCAAACCATCACTTTAAACCTTTACTTGCATTTAAAGGTATATAGCTCCATATGAGGCTATCTGGAGATTTTTGGATGGGATATTCAATATAGATATCCTCTAGTTGAAAGATTGAATTTTCATCTTAAAAGAGAACAATATGTCACATACAATGACATTGATCATCTTGACAAGGTTGTGACAAAGCCAGGAACACATCAATCTCAATTTTTGGCTTGGATGGAGGCTAATAATAAGTGTGATGAAGCTAGAGATTTGATGTATGAGGAATTCCCAAATCTCTTTGTATACAAGGAACCTTAGAAGAATCGGTGTCCAAGACAAAGGGGATTTATGATTGGAAGATTTTTTTTTTTCAATTCCTCTTTCAAATGATGAAAGGTACCATCTATGGATTCTGTTACAATTACAAAATGTCCTAAAGATTACAAAGGTAACAAAATTATGCATCTTGTCGAGTGCAAAACATTTAAGGAGGCATGCTATGCATTAGGATTATTAGATGATGATAAGGAATACATTGATGTCATAGTAGAAGAAAGCCATTGTGGTAGTGGTGATTATCTAAGGAAACTATTTTCAACCCTTTGGTCATCAAATAGTATGTCTAAACCAAAGTCTATTTGGAATGAAACATGAAAAATTTTAACAAAAGATGTGCTCTACAAAGAAAGGATTTTTCATGGTAATCCAAGTAAGTGCGACGAATTCATGTCAATTTGTTGTTATTAATCCTCTCTATTGAATACATAACATGACTATAGACTAAGAAAATCTACATTTGTCTTGTTTTCTAGACTTGGAGATGAGTGATGACCAAGTGTAAAAATATACTCTATCAAATCGAGCGATTCCTGCAAAATAATGGGAAAATTCTTAGAGACTCTCCTTCTATGCAATTTCCAAATGAATTTTATAAAGCAGAGACAATCAATAATCTTATCCTTGAAAAGTGATCTTACAATAGGGTTGTTTTGGCAAATGAGCACCACAATCTTCTCTCCACCATGACACTTGAGCAAAGAGGTGTTTATTAGAAGATAATATATGTCGTATGTAATAATGATGGTGGCATATTCTTTGTGTACGGATATAGAGGAAATGGAAAGACTTTTTCATGAAAAACACTTTTTGTTCAATTACATTCCAAAGGACAAATTTTTTTGAATGTTGCTTCAAGTGGAATTGCAACATTGTTATTACCTGGAAGAAGAACAATGCATTCAATAATCAGCATTTCTTTGACAATAAATGAGTCATTTACATGTAATATTTGTCAAGGAAGCCTTATGATTGATCGTTTAGTGAAAACCAAACTCATCATTTGGGACGAAGCTCCATGATTAATAGATTTTGTTTCGAAGTGTTAGATAGAACAATGAGAGATGTCCTATTTTCATATCCTCATAGCATGAATCAACTTTTTGGTGGGAAAATGTCGTATTTGCCTGTTAAAAAATTTAGGTAAATTTTGCCTGCTATCCCCAAAGCAAGTTAACAAGACATTGTACACACAACTATCAATTCCTCTTAGCTATGGAATCAATGCAAAGTGCATACTTTAACAAAAACAAATGAGACTCTTAATAGGTTCAAATGAAGCTACTGCGTGTGATATTAAAGAGTTCTCTAATTGGATTTTAAGTATTGCAGATGGCAATGCTGGTAAACCAAATGATAGTGAAGCTCTCATTGAAATACTTGAAAGCTTGCAGCTAAGAGACATCTAGGATCCTTTACATCAATTGTGAGTGTTACTTATCTATCTTTATTGGATCATTTGGATGATTTAAAATTTTGCAAGAAAGAGCTATACTTGCACCTACTCATGATGTTGTTGAAGAAGTAAATGATCATATTGTCTCTTTGATCCCCAGTGAATTGAAAATTTAAGCAGTGATAATCTATGCAAAGAGGATGTCAATAGTTACAGTTAGTCACATATGCATTCGCCATAATTTTTTAATATAATCAAATCATTAGGTCTACCTAATCATGGGCTGAAATGGAAAGTTGGTGTTCCTATAATGCTTCTAAGAAACATCGATCAATCATTGGATTTTTGTAATGGTTCTAGAGTAATGATTCTTGAATTCAAAGCATGACATCAAAGCCAAGGTCAGGAAGCACTATAAGTGACATTGTTTTCATTCGTCGGATGCTATTAATACCATCAAATTCACAAATGCCATTCAAGTTTTAAAGAGGATAATTCCCTTTGCAAATTTGTTTTGAAATAACAATCAACAAGAGTCAAAAACAATCTCTTTCACATGTTGGTCTCTATCTACTGAGGCCTATATCTAATCATGGACAATTGTATGTTGCTTTCTCTAGAGTCAGAAGTAAGACTGGATTGAAAGTATTAATCCTAAATGATAAGGGAGAGCCTACAAACAAGACAACAAACGTGATGCTCAAAGAAACTTTCCAAAATTTACAATGATGGTAAGTAACATAAATTTTCATATAATTCTTATGTTTTTCATTGATAGACAAGGTCGTATACTAACATCGTTTCTATTTATACAGATTATGTCAACCATTGTAGTGAATTCGTCAAATTTATTTCATATTTTATTGCCTTGTTATTTTATTACAAACATGCAAGTAAGTTTTGATAAGAACTGGTTGCACTCTACTTAGTATACTTACCATGATAGAATATTTTTTATCGAAAATTTAATCTATTTCAGTTTTTAAATCTTTCCCGTACTAGGCACGGGTATGTAACTAGTATACTGAATATTCAAATGAAATGATCATTGTGAATATATTATACCATCTCGTTGGAACATACTGGAACAGAGAACGTACATAAAACAAGAAGGCTAGAGGATCAGACCTCCAATGCGACCTTCCGCACAAATCCTCGGCCTCTAACGTACAAGGAGAAAGGGATAACAGTTGCATCCATTCAACCATCCTTTCGTTTCCTTTGTATTCAATTATATTAGACAAACATATTGGAATCAATTATAAAAAGCCCCTACTTGTTAATGCTTGCAACACTAGGAGATTTCTAAATGTTCTACCCCACGACCATAAGGCAGGGTAGCTAAGAAATCAAGGCTGTGCAAAGCAATTATTGTTTCTATCCTTCCCCACAAACTTCATGCAAAGACTACACAAAGACCCTGGGCTTAAAGATTGCGCATGAAATTTGCATTATGTGAAAATAAAGGTGCATTTATGGAATCAATGGTAACACTATATTTCCAAAAACTAGAGAGGTGAACAACCAGCAATAATCTTGAGGAAATTCTGTTGACATCCAGGAAGCACAGATTGAACAATACAGCCACTACTCAGAGTCCTTCACATTCTGGAAACAGAAGCAAGATCGATGCAAGTTATGCTGTTATTCAAATCAGAAAATACATGCATTGCCAAAATGATAAATAATAGGGAAAATTACATCTAATCCATTCAAGGTCAAGCATATTATTGCACATGAATTCCATCTTTTTTTTTTCTGAAATGACAACCGGCTCCCTTATTTGTCTGTAATATAGCCAGGTTCCCTCCCCATTTAAAAACCTGCTCTTCAATCAAGCTTGTGGTCTATTTTGAGCCGGGCCACAACCCTTCCAACCCAGCTCATTCTTACTCTTTGTTCTCACATAACTTCCCTTCCAACCCAGCTCATTCTTACTCTTTGTTCTCACATAACTTCTAAGAGTTAGCTCATTTGTCGTTCTTTCAGTTGGGTCATAGCCCTTCTGACGGATCAAGATTCTCTCAATATCTTAAAGGGTCAATTTCCATTGATTTCAAAGAGAAAGATGCATCTCATTTATGTAGGAACCTATAAAAAATGTCTTTTCCTCTCTTAAATTCACACCCAAATAAACTGAGGGATCCAAATTTCCTTTCAATCTAACTCATTCTTGTTCTTCGGAAAAAGGAAAGGGCATTTGAGAAAAAACAAAATCCAGATCTTTAGATGAAGGGTAAAATTGCAATAAAAAAACGAAAGTAGAGGAACCACCTATCATTTCAGAGACAGGGAGGGATCCATCTGTAATATGGACAAACCATAGAGGAGGTGAATATGATTTCTCCCAAATAATGAGCAATACTAACACAATGCCCTCCCACTAGATACACTCAGCGGGTGAACTAAGTTTCTGTAAGAGCAATATCAATTATGTGTATTATCTAACTGATAATTGCAAACTAAATTTTGATTAGGTTCAAAAACTAAGTATATTATCCTAGCTAATTTGCTTTTTCCATCTATGAATGCCAAAGCCAGTCAAACATCATTATGTAGTTAAATACAACAAACAATCCATTAATCAATGTAAGAGTAAGATGGAGAATAAATATTAACCCGAGGTCCTGTCAAGATTCAACACTTTAAGCTGAAAAGGAACTCCGTGACCTACCTAATATTACAATATGCATCATAATGAGAAGAAAAAATTAAACACTCAGAGAGCGTATGTTTTAACAGAAAACCACCAACTGCACAACCTTTTTTCTATTTTTTTAAAATAACAATTCAAATGTAATTTTACTGACTCTAAAATGATGGCTCCAATACCAGTCTTCTATGATAAATCTAATATATGTTCAGTAAGATTTTCTGTCTTCTATGATAAATCTAATATATGTTCTGTAAGATTTTCCGTCTTTTTTTTTTTTCACTTTTTTATTCTGGGTAAGGGATTATGAATTTATGACAAGCATGTTACCGCCACTCCAAATGCTCAAAGGTACACAGAGTAAACTAAGAGTAAGCTACTGGAATCGTCAGTTTTTACATCATTGTCAGTAATATCTTTACACTAACACAAGATTAAATAAAGCAGCAAGGTCTAATTCACAGAACAAGGAACAGGGATGCACAAAAGAATAAAAAACAGAGAGAAAAGGAAAGAAAATAGTCAGCAATAAGCACATGAGCATACTCAATATATTTACTAGACCTCTTATAGCATATTACCATAATAAGCTTTTATCAAAAAATAAACAATTAAACATATAATAAAAGGGGCTATTCCTACCAGAGTAGGAGTCTCTGAGATCTTAGGCACTGCTGACTTTGGAGGAGATCCATCAAACAGACGAGAACAATCTGTATAAGCAGATCCAATTCCCACTCCAGCACCAAAAGCTACAGATGCCCAGCGAGTCACAGGACTCCCTAATGCAACAATCAGAATAAGCAAAGATTATTAATAATTTGGGAAGGTCTAATAGAAAATCAAGTTTTCAATTTCAATCCAATGAACAATAGATCAATAAACTTGAGGCAAAAGCTTATGGAGTAAAGACAGATAGCACTAGGCAAACTGTCGTCTCATGAAGAAATAGTATAAACACCAATTTGAATTACCATTAAATACATTGATTCCATTAACAGGAAATTGCTCTTTTAATATAACAAGAGACAGCACACACTAATAATATATATCAATTTTTCTTCATAAAACGAGATTAAAATGACAAAACTAACAACACTCATTCTGACAAGCCTTAAAGAAGTTATTATTGGCATATATGCAGTGATGGATGTAAGCTCAGCCAACTTCTCAAAAATGGAAATGATCATCAAACACGTGGAAAATGGATAAGCAATCCTCAGCTTAGAGTTAGACGCTAACATGTGGTGTGTGTACACATGGTTATCAAAATCTTATGATTCACAATTCAATTTGATCCGAAGGGAAATCTATTCAAACCAGGTAATGAATCTTTTCTATGATGAATCTCTCCCAGAAATTAGAATTGGATTAATCATGATTGAATCTCTTGAATCTTACAATTCATCTGGCGAATCCAACAATTCACTAAGCAAAGAAGGATTGCAATCATATACACCCTCTCAGTTTCACTTTCTACTGTATTTTATTCTAAAATCCTGCATTAATAAATTGAAGCCTCACCATCATCTTTAAACTCAAACTCCTATATTCTAATATGAGCTTAACTGTCATGTTACATATTTATGACTTATTGAGTTTTGTTTGAGTCTATATGAGTTTCAACTTTTAGAGTTATAAGTCACGAATCATGATGAGTTTTTGACTCTTTTATGTTTTGAATCTTCATAATATTGATTTATATGAGTTTATGATATTCAAATAAGTATTTTCTTGGATTAGAGTTATGATTCTTTGGCGTCTATGGAATATATCATTATACATAACAAAAAAATATGCCATTTTCAAGTTGAATCATGAATCTTATCGATTATCCATTTGATTTGAGTGGTGATTCATAAAACATGCTTTTCAATTCATAATTCAATACCCTTGGTTGTACATGCCACATAATACCTACACATTCTTTCATCATGCAGATGCCTACAATGCATCCTGACCTGGCCAACAAGCAACAATTATGAATGCTATTAATGCATCCTGACCTGGCCAAGACGCAGCAATTATGAATGCTATTAAACTTATCACTAGAAGGGTGCCATCAAGTACCCAAAAACCCAAATACCTAATGGACAGATACATGGACATCAAGATTGTGATGGAAACCAATTTTTCCTGAAGGTTTAACCAACAGGAACAGAGCCTAGCTGCATCACATTTGACAAACATCACTAGATATGAAAAATCAATCTACTCATTCAATCAAGCCTTAACTGTATCTCCCTTGTTGCAGCAAGCCATTCACTAACACAATACAAAGTAAGTAACACTTATTTATCTACGTATATATACCAGTGTCAGACTAGAATGAAAACAATCAGTAACAGAAATCTAAAGGCTAAATAATTATTCCGACCCTTACATTTTACAAATGTTTCAGAATTCAGATTCAATTTCATCCATGTTTTCCAAATATATTTCTATACCTTTGCTATTGTGTTCATGCACTAGCCTAAGCTTTGGTCTAGTATGCTTAACCTACTTTCCCACGTGCTTTATTTCTTTATTTCGAATGGGCCGCCTTTTTTATCACACCTTCAAGTGAGACCAGAAACAAACCTTATTTCTTTGATTTATAAAAAGGGCAAGGCCGCTTTTCCTTGTCTGCACATGTGTAAATGCACACATACACTCTATTTTCTGAAAAATCCCAGCTTGTATACATAAGTTTGTTGTTGCTTTTCCTTACCTGCTTGTATCAAGTATCTAGCTATTCAGATCAGATAGTCATTGGTCAATAGATACACTTAAAGTAGTCTAATTCTCTAGCATAGTTTTACTGTTTAAAAAAATTGTTTATTCCTCAATCACCACTTGTTTTTAAAATTTTTATCACTATCTCGACAAGTCATATCTGCGCCTTCTTTATTTATTTTTTTTTTTTTGGCATCTCTATAAGGGGTTCTCGAGCCAAGCATACAATGCACCAATGGTTCCCTCCCCAACCTTGGTCCAAGTAGGTTTATTAACACTGGGCCTAAAGTCAAAGCTAAGCTGGTTCTACATTACATAATGGAATTAATACTAATAACTATAGATGGCAATGCCAAATGAAGCCTAGTATTTGCTTCAGGTTCCTCACTAGTTTAAAAATCCACGACCATATGTTCTTGTATTCAGTAGTGATTATGAATACATTGAACAAATTTCAGGTCTTTCATTTACTTCATTTAAGTTTTGTTAAAGGTTTTAAGGGTATCTGGCGAAGAGATGGAATGCAAAATCTTGTGTTGCAATAGTTAGGCGTAGTAAGCTACAGTGGAGAGTCAACATTTCAGAGTACAGTGTTCCAATTGCAACCTTGTACACTCGGGGGCAAAAATAAAAAACTGTTTGTTTGAATTCCTTTAAAAGGTTGATGACAAGAATACCTTTCCAACGTCTATCTCATGATCCTTTTAAGGTAGTCTCCTACAAATAATCTAAAAAAAGGGAAGAGCCAATTGT
>JANHAO010016607.1:0-14316 GCA_026873985.1 Saraca asoca
AGGAAAGTATGTCTTTATTAGAAGAAAAAGTTGATAAAATTGAAAAAGAGTTGAATAAAAGACACAATCTACTCAATGATCAAGTCGAATAAATTAGGTTGAGACTTCAACAGTAAGATGAAGATGCTGAGATGTAGAAACTTAATGAAATCCCTCCTGAGTAGTTTTTTTGTTTTTGAGTTTTATTCCCATAAACCCTATCGTCCCATTTGTTATTTTTGTTTCTTCCACTGTTATGATGTATCTTAGATATTTTTATTATTTTCTAGATATTTTGATATCTACTGAACATTTTGGTCTGTTTGTAAATATTCTAATATTGCTGGATATTATAATGTTTAAAGTATATTTTTTATTGTGATATTTCTGAATGTGTGATTGATATCTTATGATGATAGATACTTTGGTGATTAAATTCTAAGTAGAACTCCTTATTTTTTCTCTTTTTATTTTGGTGCTTTTTTGTTACTTTTTGATGTGCTAAAAGGGAAGAAATATGAAATTTTTAAGAAGTTAAATTCCATAAATTTTAGATTCTATTATGAAATATTATCTTCGCGCCAATGGGGGGAGCTTTTATTAATTTTGGAGCTTTTAAAATTTTAAAAAAATTTAGGAAAATTTCTTTTTGAATTTTTAACATTTTTGAGCTTTTATTAAAAATCCTTTTGGAATTTTTAGCAATTTTGAGAAAAATTCTTTTTGAGCTTTTGACAACTTTTTAGAAAATTTCTTAAAGAAAAGCTTTTAACATATGTTAGGCAAAATTTTTCTTCACATTGAAACTAATCTAAAATTTTTTGTCAACATCAAAAAGGGGGAGAGTGTCCTTTATTGTTGCAATAGAAATAAGTAATATTTTTATGGTTTTTGTTTGATCTTTTCTTCCTTTACTATCTATATCCTATGCTAGCTTTATTCTGAAAGTTCTTTTGACCTTACAGCATGCTGTTGAGTTTTATCTCACTACTAGTGAATCCTTGTAAAGTTATGGTCAATTTATCTATCTCAGACTTGTAAATCTGACACTGATCAGATGCTTTACTCTCACTGAACAACTTTTTTGCTAGGATGTTGAAGTTAGCATTTTCCTTTTCTAATTTACTAATTTTGTTCTTCAAGCTGTCATTTTCGTTCTTAGCATGCTTTAATTCATTTTTAGCTTTCGGTAAGGAATCATACAGTTCTATTCATACATCATCTATATCTTTTTCACTATCATCATTAGTAGGAGAATTATACTCATCATAAGGATTGGGTTCATCTTTAGAATAGAAGAAGGACTTATTACCAAATACTTCATTGTCATCAAGTCTTGCCATGAGATAGAGAACGGTTTCTTTTTCTTTCTCTTTATCTTTTGAATCAATATGCTCATCTTCAAAGGTAGCTAAATCAGCCTTCTTGTAAAATAGTTTCTTTTTCTCCTTTTCATTCTCAAGCTATCTTTTCAAGTAAATTAGGCAATCTAGTTTGATGTGGCCAAGATTTTTGCATTCAAACAGGTAGATGTTGTGCTAACACTTGTGTTTCCTTGTTAAGTTTTATTCTGATTCTTATTTTAAGGTACTATCTTCCTCTTTTATCTATGCCTTTTTCCTTTGACAATCCTCTATAGCTTTTTACTTAGCAAAGCTATATCTTCTTTATCAGGTATACTAGGATCACTTTCTGATTCATCCTCATTAGAATCTTTTGTAACCATCAATGCCAATGATTTCTTTCTTTTCTTAACTCCATTATTTTTATACCTCTTTTATTCAAGCTTATGCTTTTCTAGATTTCCATAGAGCTCTTGTATAGTTGGCATACCCATCTATAGAAATTCCTTTATGGTAGCTACCTTTGGTTGCCATTCTTTAGTGAGTGATCTTAGAACCATGTGTACCAAATTTGCATTTTTAAACTTTCTTCCAAGTTATAACAGTTAGTTAGTTATGGTAGTGCACCTTTGAATAAGATCTTTAATTGACTCACCTTCTTCCATTTTAAATGTTTTGTATTCAAATACTAAAACATGAACTTTGAATGCCTTAACCTAAGTGGTTCCTACATGAGCTACTTCTAAGGTATCCTAAATCTGTTTAGCTATTATACAATTTCAAATTCTCTTATGCTCATTTGGGGATAGAGAGTTAGTGATGATCCATTTGACCTT
The DNA here is from genome assembly GCA_026873985.1 of Saraca asoca. Taxonomy (NCBI): domain Eukaryota; kingdom Viridiplantae; phylum Streptophyta; class Magnoliopsida; order Fabales; family Fabaceae; genus Saraca; species Saraca asoca. The sequence continues at coordinate 2,159 of JANHAO010016607.1, forward strand.
AAGGTGTATCTTCCTCTCCTCTTTCATACATAGTGATTTAGGTTTAGGCTATGAAATTCCATTTATAAGGGTTTGAGGTGGAACATAACCATCTTTTATAAGTTCGCACATATCAATGTCAATTGCTTCAATGAAATCTCTAATCTTTTGCTTCCAGTATGTATAATGATGTCCATTAGAACTTGGGGGTTTGTATAAAGAAGGACATTTTGGTAATGGTGTAAAAGCAAAATCCATTTTCTCTTTTGAAATAAGAGAGTACCAAAAGCCTGAAGCTTTGATACTAATTGTAAGTCCTAAGAATATGTATGTATATTGATATATATATGTCAAAGTGCTAAAAAATGATCTTGCCCTTTTTACATTATTAAATTGTATACTTTCATTAAAAATAATTTGGATTCTCTTGAATGGTAAAAGCAAAAGTTTTAACAAAATTGTTTTTGTATTTGGAAGCTAATTTGGTGATCAAGATCTCAATTAGTATCTCCAATTTCTATCAACCTAGAAATTGTAACTAAACTCAAGAACAAATTCCTATCAACCAAGAAATTTGAAAGTAAAATCAAGATAAAGGTAAAGATATACAACACCAAGTTTGAGATGAAGATATCAAACATCTAACTATAAAATTTTTCTTCAAATCTTGATGAAAGATCCCTTAATTGATCAGATAAAGAGAGGTAGAGATGAACCTAGTTAAGCTTAATTAACTCTGAAATTTTCACTCTTGAAGAAGTGTGTTTGTTTTGAAAAACTATATGTTTGAAATAGGATTAGGGGTATTTATAGTTGTTGCAATCGACATTTGAAAAATAACTAATTTTTAGTCATTGAATCAATTTGTAAATTGATTCATAACAGTTATAACAAACTAATAACTAACTAATTGATTTATGAATTGATTCAACATGTGTAAAAATTCATGACCAAATCAATTGATGAATCAAATCATAGTATTTTGAAATTAGGTGTTAAATCGATTAGGGAATCAATTCATATGATTTTCCTAACCTATAGTAAAAACATTTTTCAAATTTTTTCTTCATGAATCGATTAGTGAATCAATTGAAATAGTTTCACAAGTTCTTCAACATGTATCGATTCACAAAGTCTAAAATGATTTTTATAAAACTTGTACTTATGAAAGATCATTTTAAAAACTTATTTGAAAAATATTTGATTTTTAAAATCACTTCAAAAGATTTATTTGCTATCTCAATTTATTAGCTTTAAGAATCTTATTTATATCAAGTTTAAATAGAATTTTACTTTCGAACGATCCTATAAAAGATAAAATAAATCCTAATTGAAATTATAGATCTCTTCAATCATATGTACTTTGATCCTACAAAATAAATAATAAACACTAAAGAATATTGTCAGACTTAAATTGTTTTCAACATCAAAACCAAATAGGGATAGATAACAAAGTAATCAAATGCTAACAATCTCATTAGCTACGCTAATAATCTCCAAAGTGCTAACAAATAGGAGTCATACTCTATAAGTTAGTACTCGGCCATGATGTTGTCATCCCAATTGAAGGGATGGTTCAATCTTTAAGGATATAAAAGCAAAATCAATTATTTGAGAATGATTATCATGACCTTATGCTTAACAAGTTAGAAGATTTAGATGAAGAAAGGTGGCAAGCTTTGGATAATTTGATCCTTAATAAAGAAAAATTGGCTAAATCTTACATCAAATGGTTGAACATAAATTTTGGCATTGGCCAATTAGTTTCAAAAGTCATATTACCAACACAAAAGATATCAAAATATGGTAAATGGACCCTATGTTGGGAAGGGCCATTTGAAATCATACATGTGTTCAATAGGAATAGTTACAAAAAAAGACATGTAAATGGAAATATTGTCGAGTTTATAAACAATAAGTATCTAAAAATATATAAACCAAGTATTCATGAAATATACACCGAGCATTCATAATGAAAAAATCTCTAGTTGCATGGATCAAATAGAATCCAATATTTTCATGAAATTGAAAGTAGATATAAGCCCCTTCCATTATTCATCTGCTATCACTTTTTGTGATTGTGCTAACTTACAAGCAACATTGGCTTTATGAACTTGCAATGTGGTAGTCTTGATGTTAGTTAAGATATCTCTAAATTTCTTGGTGAACTAAGCTCTGTCATCATTGGATGACTTCACCACAAGATTTATCTTAGATTGTTTAGCTTTGAGTCGATGAAGTTCTTCTTATAAATTAGCAATCTTCAACCTAACCACCATGATTCTTTTTGAGTCTATTAGCTTACTCTAAGGCTACATTATGTTTCTCAATCAAGGTCTTCCTGGTCCTATCAACTTGCTTAGAAAATTGAATTAATTACTCTTTTCTTGTTGATAAGTCTTGAACAATTTTGTTAGTGGTAGAAGAGTCCTTGACCTTATCTGAGAAGAAAGAAATTTGCTACTAAAAATTAAGGATGAAGGATTTTAGGTCTACGATGGCTTCAACCTCGAAAGTGCCTTGCAAAATTTGTAAAAAGAAGTAAAAAGCATCGAGTTGATCGACTTTTGAAATAGCCAATTCCATATCATTTTCTAAAATAGTGTTCAGAGTTTGAATGGCTTGTCTTATTTGTTCCTGCATATCATTGTTAATTTCTAACATAGAGGTTAGGTCATCCATTTCTTGTTTCAATGTAGATGGATATAGAAAAAGTTTTGCCTTCCTCTAATAGTAATGACTCTAATGTTACTATTGCCTCATTTGCCTTGTTGAATGGAAGGAGTGTATCGACATCTGGTAATTAGTCTTCTTAATGAGGCAATTTAATGATCAATGGAGGTTCCAACATTAATTGTGGTTAGGAAGTAGGATGAACAATAGTTATTTAATGGCCCATAGAGAAACATTGAGGGTTTGAAACTTGTTGACCTATAACTTCGATTCTAAGTTCCACTATAGTTGACTACAAGTAAGATACAACACCAGTCATATTTTGATCCTGTATACAAGATCAACGTAAAAGATAAACAAAAGGAAGAACAAAGGAAAAGAAAACAAAATAAGTTTATATATACTTTTGATTGAGTTATATCTTAAGTAATTGAAGGAATCTTTTGTGAAACTGGTTGAGGAGGGAATTCAAATGTGGTTTGTCTAGAAGCCACACTACTGGCTCTTTTTAGTTTAATAGTTCTTTTCTTCTTTGGTGGCTCACCTTGTTTGTTTGGTCACGATCCCCTTCTTGACTACTTAGGCACTAGCCGAGCTAGACATGGTTTTCCTTTAATATTTTCTCTTTTTCTTCAATGCTGGTAACTTATCATGTGGAAGCATAGCATTGGCTTCATCATGTTTCTTTTGTTATTTTATTAGTTATGGCTCTTAGTGCATTGTCACCTCGAGCTATGCCAAGTATCTTGACAAGTACAATAACTTTTATAAATAGGCAAAACAAAAGTTAGTATGTAAAATTTAGGAAATCATAAGAATTAAACAAGTTACCAAAAGAATTCACCACACAAACCATTGGTAACTAACTGACTTCAACAAGACATGGGTAATGATAAGCAACAGTAATGTTAGGGTGAGAAGCTAGTATGACTGATTTGGCCAAACTAAATGGTGAGTTAGGTAATGGAATGCATTTCTGGTTAAATGGAGGAATGGCCATTTTCATTAACAAAATTTTGGCTATAAGCTTTCAACAAAAAATGATGGTGGTGTTCATAATAGGACTATTTTTCTTTTTAAGGGTTTCATCAACTTCAATGATCATATACTTTAGGTGCTTATGGTCATGCATGACTTTATAATACTTTTCAAAGGCTAATATTTTAGTGATATGCATACTTGCATTCTTGGTTGAAGCTTTTGTAGTTTTCATATTCACACAATGAGAAAGCTTGTTAGAGACAAGTGCATCAAAATATAATTGAGTTTTGGAGAGCCACCACTCTAAGAATAGAATTCTAGATGGAAGACATGTTGAAAAGTTATGCAGCTCAAATTGTGCCCACATGGTTGTATTGACATCCTATACGAGAGAACACTTGAGCAATTTCAAAGTCCATCCATGAAATAGTTTATCTAGCAACATTGATAGGCACCCCTGCAATAAGCCATGTTGATGAGCCAAAGTGTTTGGCAAAAGGAGTTCAACCCCTGAAGTCAACTCCAGAAGAAGATCAGAAAATAAATATTGAGGACATAAGAATTTTGACTAGATTTCAATGCTATGGGGTCAGACGGATTTAAGCTAGAAGCAAATCAAATTGGGCCATATGATGGTGGAAAAAAACATTAATAGATACTAAGAGGAATGGTTAATGTCAAAAGAATAAAAAATGTAAAAGAAATAGTTAAATAATTCTCTTAGTGATTTCAACTTTAGTGCCTCGATTAAGGAGGTATGGAAAAGCTTAGAACCCTATGACAAATTTTTATATTGAGTCAAAATCTTTTAAAAAACAAAAATTATCTTGGAAGGCCATAGTTAACCATAAATGAAAAATAAAAAATGGACCTCTTAAGTTGGAAATAGAATCGTGATCCCTAAGGTGGTCTACAGCTAGGTTGATATTTTTGAAAAGATGAAATAACATAAAAGCCCTAAGGGTAACTACTAGCCCTTGTGAAGTAAAATAGCTAGAGACAGAAAAAAAGAAGCAATTTTCATTGAAGACACACAAATCAAGGATATGTCAGAGCAAAAAAGTGATATGTTCATTGTCAGAAACCAATGAATCAAGAGACCCATGGAATGTCAATAAAAATGCCTAAGTGGAATCTTTGCTGACACAATTATGAGTTATCAAAAATTTGGGTCAAAGGAGAAACTGATGCTAAGATAGTTTCACAATGTGGCCTCAGACCAGTGATAGTCATAACATCAAAAGAAGAAGGTCCTATCATGCTGCAAGGAACCTAGAGACTTTTGGCTGAAGAAGATTAGAAACACAAAGCAAACCTTATTATTGAAGGGATGCATTTGAAGAAAAAACTAGATAATTGGATTGCTTCAAATATACCTAACTATTTCTAGAGATGTTCTTTCTCTGATTGGACTTTATCTAATTAGTTTAGATAGGCTGAGGAAGGACTTGAAAAATTCCTAAAATCCCTAACATTCTTAGAAACCCATGGAGTAATAAGAATGGACTTAACATTCTTAGAAACCCATGGGGTAATAAGAATGGACTTAGACAATAACAAGGATTTTTTCAGGAAAAGAAATCCATGTCTAGTTTTTCATTGGAAAGAAGACCTAGGTAGGAAACTGATGATTCATTCTTGCCAATATCAAACTTAATAGAGGGGAGGAATACAATAAATTAGAGAATGGAGAGCATTTCTCAATGAGGATTAGGAACTTTGATGGCTCCTAATGCTTGAGAAGAAAACCTTAAAGTTGTGGCCATGTTCTAATGAGAAGTGAGGACTAAAGGACAAAAAGTAAGCATACATTATAGGTCCTAAAAAATATATATCAATATATATATCAAAGTAATAAAAACAATCTTGCCTTTTTTATGTTAGTAAATTGTATACTTTCTTTAAAAAATAACTTGGATTCTTTTTGAATTATAAAAGCAAAAGTCTTTATAAAATTGTTTTACATTTAAATTAGGAAGCTAGTTGAATAATCAGGATCTCAATTGGAATAATTGATTTGATATGATGTAATATTGCAAATCCAATTAAACAATCAATCTAAATATTAGGGTGAAGTAGAAATAGTTTATTGAAAAAACTAGTTTCAGTGTTGTAGAAATAACATTATAGCATTTTTAGCATAGCATTTAACAGAATTATAATGAACAAGTATTGTAGTAGAAGTGTTAAACCAATATAGCAAAATTATTATGTTGTACTAAAGTTTAAATTGCAAAAATATAAAGAAATGTAAAGAAATAATAAAGACACTACAATTGTTAAAGTGATTCAACTTCACCTAAACCGCAAATGAAATCTACATCCACTTGGTCAATCTTCAATTGGATGACATCTTTTATTAACTACAATAGGATTTTAACTGGGCTCCTAGTAGCCAGTTCATACAACAAGATTTATACTAGACTCTTGTAAAACCTAAAACACAAGAATTAGTTTGGTTCTTGTTAGCCTAGATATAATAATTCTTCTATCTCATCAAACTATAATCAACCTCATAACCTAGAGATATATAAAGAATTCAATGCAAACATCAAATAACTATAATCAACCTTATAGCTAAAGAAGATGCAAAGGGAAGAACAACCCCTTCTTTTGTATCTCCAATTACTAATAACCTAGAAATTGCAATTAAAATCAAAGTCCAAATTCCTATCAATCTAGAAATCTAAAAGTAAAATCAAGAACAAGTAAGATATACAATACCAAGTTTGTGATAAAGATCTTAAATATATAGCTATAAAATTCTTTTAAATCTTGATAAAAGATCCTTGAATTGATCAGATAAAGTGAAGTAGTGATGAATCATGTTAAGCACAAATAGTTCTCAAATTTTTGCTCCAAAAAAAGTGTTTGTTATGAAAATTGCTAGGTTTGAAATAAGGTTAGGGGTATTTATAGTTATTGTAATCGACATTTAAAAAATAACTAATTTTTAGTCCTTAAATCGATCAAGGAATTGATTTGTAATGGTTATTGAACTGATAAATTGACTTGTGAATCAATTCATCTATGAATGTCATAAAGAAATTCAAAACTTGAATTGATTCATAATGTATATTTTTGGGAAATCAATCAATTCAAAAACTCAAGGAAATGCTAGATAAATTTGAATCAATTACTAAATCAATTCAAGGGATCCTGAATTCAGTTTTTCTAAAGTTTTGTCTTCTAAATGTTTTCCTAATCACTTTAATAGCCAATAAATGCCTCAAAACCATTAAAAACTCAATTTTCTCTGAATATACATGCAAAACAACCTTAGGGGTATCTTCAATGCCTAAGTTAGTAATTGCAATTTACAAATCAATTAAGCATTTAAAATGAAAAGATAAGAAAGTTTACTAATAATGGGGGACTTAACATTCTTGGACTTGAGTGAGTGCAACTATTATTCAAAAATCGTAAGTTGCTTCCTTAGGCAATAGTTGCTTTTATTTCTCCCACATAGACTTGCAAAATAGTATCTACACTTGCTTTGCTAGTACCTAACTAGTTTTAGGTCTAGTTTTGTTAGTTAATATAGCAACATTTCTATTTGAATTGGATGCCTTTGGGAACCAAACTAACTCTTCATTTGGCTTTAGCTCATAGATACCATTTTTATATGGACAATGTTTAATATGGTGTCCTTTATGCTCGCAATAGAAACAAGTAATATATCTATGGTTTCTATTTGAACTCTATTTCCTTTGTTGTCTACATCCTAAGCAAGACTTATTATGAAAGTTCTTTTGACTTTTTAGCATGCTGTTGAGTTTTATCTCACTAATTGTGAATCATTGTAAAGCTATGCCCAATTTATCTATTTCAAACTTATAAATCTCACACTGGTCACATGCTCTACTCTAATTCAACAACTTTTTTTGCTAGAATATTTAAATCACTATTTTCCTTTTCCAATTTATTGATTTTCTTTAACAAGCTATCATTTTCACTTTTACCATGCTTTCATTCATTTTTAGCTTTCAGTAAAGAATCATACAACTCAATGCATATATTATCTATGTCTTCATCACTATCATCATTAGTCTCATTTTCACTAGAGCTATAGAAAATTCTATTTTTAGAATTAAGTTCATCCTTAGAATAGAAGAAAGACTCATTACCAAATGCCTTATTGTCAGCAAGTCTTGTCATGAGATAGAGAAGGGCTTCTTTTTTCTTTTCATCTTTTGAATTAGTATGCTCATCTTCCCAAATGGCTAGATTAGCTTTCTTATAGGATAGTTTTCTTTTTCTCCTTTCATTTTCAAGTTGTCTTTTTCAGGTTAACTAGCTAATCTGTTTTAATGTGGCTAAGCTTTTTGCATTCAAAATATGTAGGCGTAGTGCTACACTAGTGTTTCCTTGATCTATTTTGTACTGATTTTCCCTTGTGGTACTATTTTGCTCTTTTCTCTAAGAATCCTTTACAGCATCTTGCTTATCAAAGCCATATATTTTTGGTCATTTATATCTGGATCACTATCTGATTCTGCCTTATTAGATTCAACTATCTTTGTAGCCTTGAGTGCCAGAGATTTATTTCTTTTGTCAACTCTATTCTTTTATACCTCTTCAATTCTAGCTCATGTTCCTCTTGATTCCATAGATCTCCTATATTGTTGGCACACCCATCTTAAGTGATTCCTTTATGGTAGTCACCTTTGGTTGCTATTTTTCAGTGAGTGATCTTAGAACTTTGTGTACCAAATCTTTATTTTCAAATTTTCTTCTAAGTAGCAATAGTTGGTTAGTTATAGTTTCCATCTCAAACATTTCATACTTAAACACTAAAACATGTACTTGAGATGTCTTAACCTAAGTAGTTCCTACATGTGCTACTTTTGGTGTATCCTAAATCCTTTTTGTTGTTGCATAGTTTGAAATCCTATGATATTCATTAAGGGGCAGAGTGTTGGTGATGATCTATTTGACCTCAGAGGCAAGAAGGTGTCTCTTTCTCTCCTCTTTAGTCCATAAAGACTTTGATTTAGGTTGTAAAATCCCATTTATAAGGGTTTGAGTGGATCATAACTATCTGCTACAAGTTCCCACATATCAATGTTATTTACTTGAATAAATCTCTGATTTTTTGCTTCTAGTATGTATAGTGAGGTCCATTAAGACTAAGGGGTTTGTATAAAGAAGGACATTCTAGTAACAATGAAAAAGTAGAATCCATTTTCTCTTTGAAAACAAGAGAGTATCAAGAGCCAGAAGCTCTGATACTAATTGTAGATCTCCAAAATATATATCAAGATATATATATATATATATTAGAGTAATAAAAATGATCTTACCTTTTTTATGTTAGTAAATTATATACTCTTTTTAAAAAATAACTTGGATTCTTTTTGAATTCCAAAAGCAGAAATCATTATAAAATTGTTTTAGATTTGAATTAGGAAGCTAATTGAATAATCATGATCTTAATTGGAATAACTGATTTGATATGATGTGACATTGCATATCCAATTAAACTATATGATATATTAGGGTGAAATAGAAATAGTTTATTGCAGAAATAGTTTTAGTATTGCAGAAATAGCATTATAGCATTTTCAGCATAGTAGTTCAACAAAATTATAATGAACAAGTATTACAGCAGATGTGTTAAACCAATATAGTAGAATTATTATGTTGCAGTAATGTTTAAATTGTACAAATATGAAGAACTATAAAGAAACAATAAAAACACTATAATTTTTAAAGTGGTTCAACTTCACTTGAAACCAGAGATGAAGTCTACATCCACCGAGTCAATTCTTAACCGGATGATTGTTTTATTAATTACAACAGGATTTTGACTAGGCTCTTGAATAGCTAGTTCATATAACAAGATTGACGTTAGGCTCTTGTAAAACCTAAACACAAGAATTAGTTAGGCTCTTGCTAATCTTGATACAACAATTCTTCTATCTCATCAGACTATGATCAACCTCACAACCTAAAGATGTACAAAGAATTCAATGCAAACTTCAACTAATTGTAATCAACCTCACAACTAAAGAAGATGTAAAGGGAAGATCAACCTCTTCCTTTGAATCTCCAGTTTCTATCAACCTAGAAATTGTAATTAAAGCCAAAGACTAGATTCCTATCAACCTAGAAATTTGAAAGTAAAATTAAGAATAGGTAAGATATACAATACCAAGTTTAAGATGAAGATCTTAAACATCTAGCTATAAAATTCTCTTCAAATCTTGATAAAAGATCCTTAAATTGATCAGATAAAGTAAGGTAGTAATGAATCTTGTTAGGCACAAATAGCTTTGGGGTTTTCACTTTTGAAGAAAAGTGTTAGTTACAAAAATAATTAGGTTTGAAATAGGGTATGGCTATTTATAGTTGTTGTAACTAACATTTGAAAAATAACTAATTTTTTAGTCCTTATATCGATTTGTAGCAGTTACAGAATTGATGAATCAATTCGTAGTGGTTACTGAACTGATGAATCAATTTGTTAATCAAATCATCTATGAATGTCATAAAGAAATTCAAGACTTGAGTAATTGATGAATCAAATCATAGTATTTTGAAATTAGGTCTTGAATCGATTAGCGAATCAATACTGATGATTTTCATAACCCTTGGTAAAAGTATTTTTCAAAACTTTTCTTCATGAATCGATTGCTGAATCGATTCAAGAAAATTTTCACAAGTTCTTTAACATGAATTGATTCGTGAATCGATTCATAAAGTGTGAAATGGTTTTTATAAAACTTGCACTTATAAAAGATCATTTTAAAAACTTGTTTGGAAAATATTCAATTTTAAATCAATTTGAAAGATTTATGATTGCCTCAATTTATCAATTTTAAGAATTTTATTTGTATCAAGTTTGAAAAGAATTTCACTTACAAAAAAAATCCTATAAAAGATAAAATAATTCCTAAATGAAGTTGTGGATCTCTCAAATCATATGCACTTTGATCCTACAAAAACAAATCATAATTGCTAAAATATTTAATTAGATACAAATTGTTCTCAACATCAAAAGCAAGAGAAATTATGATAAGAAAGTAATCATATCAAAAATGCTAACAATATAAAAAATGTTAGCAATCTCCTTAGCTAGGCTAGTACACATGAATGAGTGTAAAAGAAATTTAGAGCAATCTGAGTGAGTAAGAACAAAGTGAGCTCTAGAGGTTTAACAAGTTCATTTAAGGGAAGCTAAGGGATGGCTCCTTTTTAATGCCACAAAAAGGTGTGAATAAATAGCTTTGATTTCTTAGAGGTATATCTATCATCATTGCTCATTGAAAATCATGCAAAATTGTCAAAAGAACAATTCCACATGTATAAAGTAGTTCAAGGGTCCTAGGTTGGTTAGATAATTCAACCTTAACATTGCAAGGCAGTCAAGCATTTAAGTCAATACGTTGAAGGCATACTTTTGTTTGATATTCAAGTTTTGAACTAAAATTTGTGGATGTATCAATATTTTAACTCAAAGCCAAGCAATTGAACCAAACTAGAGGTCCTTTGTTAGCCACTTTTTGTGAAATTTCATAAGGAAGTCAACTATACATTTGAACTCAAAACAAAGGGTAATGCCCAAAAAAAAATCAAGAAATAAACATTTAAAAAAATGAGAGCAAAAAGTGAACATGTTGAACCTGTGGGGAGGCAGTTGCCTTGTAGTCATCTCATCACTACTTGTTTTTTTTTCTTAGGTTTTCTTTCCTTCTATTTTTCCTTTTTATAGCACATGTCCATTTTTGTAGGAACCACTTTTCTTGAGTGGTTATTAAAGGAAACTATCTATAGTTCTTATAAATAAGGCATTGTCAAATTGAATGGGGACACTTTAGTCTAAATAGGTATGTTTGGTGGTTAGTATCTGTCCAGCCAAACACTAGATCCTCATATATGGTTATGAACTTTAAAAAGGAATTCATTTCAATTTTAGAAATTATTTATTAAAAGGATTCTTATTAATGATCTTTCATATCATAAGTTTTAAGATAATGGGCCCAAAAAGATATATTTTCCACTTTAACCTCATATTTTCAACTTATGAAAAAGGTTTTTAGTAAGAGATTGCATATGGGTTTACAAAACGCCATAAGGTGATTTGTGCCAATCATATCCATGGATTTTGGGATGTGAGAGCTTAATTTCTCCGCTAGGGGTTTAATGTGTGAAACTTGATTGTTTAAATTCATGCATGACCTATTTGATTGATGTGTGTTTTCCACAAGTGCACACTGTAGTTGTAGCAAATACCAGCAAGTAAGGGTCAAATCCCATAAGAATCTCGCTATCAACTACTAAAGTTTACAATTTAAGTTGTCTAAATCAATAAATAATATTAAAAATATTAAAGAAGATTAATGAAAGAGTAGTACATAATTAATAAATGAAATTTAATTATAAAAACCTAGGATTGGGGTTCACCACACTTATGGTCTTTAACAAATAATGTAAATTCTTCCTATTGTAATTACTTGGATAATTGAGGATGGTTTAGCCTAAATTAATTACTAGCCTCTTTCAAGGTCTAATAATAGTACTTA
>JANHAO010016608.1:0-14299 GCA_026873985.1 Saraca asoca
AGCCTTTGGAGGACTTCCTCCATTATCAAGTTCTGTGTTTTAGGCTGAGGGGTAGAGCTTTCTGCTCATTGCGAGCCCCCCAGTTGGTAACTGCCATGATCTTCATGAGTTTCCCTCTCAGCCTCTCTACGAAGCTGTTAGAGTTACATCATAATCTCTTCTTATCTTTGCGCATTTTGGGCTTGCACCTGTGCCAGTGCTTTAATAGTTTCAGCCAACTCTCTTACTGTATTTTTGAGTGCCAGTTACACCTGTGCTAGTGCTTTAACAGTTTCAATTAAGTGCTAATTGTGCCAGTGCTTTAACAATTTAAGCCTGTTGAGTTTCAAGGACAGCAGTGGAATGCTGGTGAACCCCCACGATGGGAGTGTCTGCTGGTTGGAGGACTGGAGTGGTTAAACTTCGAGTGGTTCTACCTCTTGCAATTGAAACTATAGTGGTGAATGCATTGGGAAAACAAATGCAGGGAATAGATGGGCCCTCCTTCTAGCGCCAAAAATATTGATGGCGAAATTCAGTTCATGTGGGGAGCCTAAATTCCTATCAACAGGTGTGTGTAGTTTGTGTGCCTTAAGCTATTTCCTGATTTGAAAGGGGTGCCGACTAGAAGATGATGAAGGTGGTGAAGAGGAAGAAGGATGGCAAAGGCACACTATGTTTAACGTGGTTTGGCTAAATCTGGAAGGTACTGGACCCTACGTCCATGATGGAGCTTTTATTAATGTTTGAAAAGAGATTTTTACAAAGTTTTAGCATACCAGCTTTCTAGCCTCCTCCCTCTTCTAGCAGTGCATCCTTATTTATAGAGGAAAGAAAAGTTACATAAAATAATTACAAGCTACAATTATATTACATCAAGAAATAAATGTGAAAGATAAATAAATTCCTATAATTCGGCTATTGCAGGCTTCTTTCTATAGGGTGGGCCCATCTTGTTGGTTGTAAACTAGCATTTGTACATGTCTGTCTTATGGTCTCGCATTGTCAGGCAAGATGTCCATCCTCACATGCTGGGTTCCTTAGCTCGGGGGCACTGTGGCCAGTCACTTAGTGAGCTCATTGTTATCGCTGTAGTGTAGTAAGCTCGAGCAGGTTGATCGGCTGCTTAGCGAGCCAGTCTCATGATGACCTCGTTATGTCACTTTCTGGTGGTGAGCGAGATGGATCTCACTTGGCATCCTTAGTAAGCTGGGTGACTTAGCCTCTATCAGGCTCGTGCTTGTCTCATTCTTTGAAATTGGTTTTCACCTATAACAAATAGTTTCACTAACAAAGGGCTTTTCTTATAGGTCTCCGTGCAGTTAAAGTCTTTGGTCAGCCTGTTGTTTCATCTGATCTAGGCCATACCTCTTGTTATACATGCCTGATGCCTATTGGCAAGTCAACCTCATTTTCTTCCAAGGCTTTTAATAAGAGTGGTTAAGAGTTCTTTTGGACTCTTCAGTGAGACCTGGCTGGTCTATATAAGCATAAGGAAGGGTTCTTCTTCCTTCATTGAGTGACTTAAACTGATGAAAGCTTTAAACAAGCCTCCCAAACCCTCAAAAGTCTATTCATCTAAAGAAACATGCATGGTCTATTGCATAGGAAGCCTTTACAAGTAACTCTCCTTCTCTGATCATGAGGCACAATCTTTCATAAATCTCAGATTATTTCCTCACAATGATGCTGTGGGGTTAAATCTTTCCAGCTACTCCAGCCTGCTTTCTCTGAATCTTCTGTATTAGGTAGAGAGCTGGAAAAGAATTCTGAACTAAGGAGGTTGGCAAGGGAAAGAATTGAAGAACAAGTGTGCTTGCCAACCTTTCTGTTGATCGGGGCTCTTCTTCGGAGCACCAGTCTTTCTTCTAGAATGTAATGTAGGCTACTTTTGACTTGTATTTTGGATTTTGCTATGTATATTTACCTCATTGAGGCTTTTAATGAATGAATGAACCATTCTTTATGATTCTTATATGCTGTATTGAACATCCTGCATATTTCAAATGACAATACAAATTTCTGCAAATCATAGTGAGTTGATATATTTGAATAACCAATCAATGATGCTTCACGATGAGTTATGAGCTAAGCATTTAGGTGCCTTAGTTGTGAGTGATATATAGGTAGGTCGCACGAGAGTTATGCCTAGTTGAGAAGTCACATATGAGCTGTGAACATTAGGTTGCATGAGAGCTACGAACATTAGGTCACATGAGAGCTACAAACATTAGGTCGCATGAGAGTTGCAAACTTTAGATCACAAACACATGGTACTTGAGCAAGTTGGCCATGTGAGCGAAATAGTGTGCATACGATGCCGAAGAAAGTGGGTCGTATGCATAAGTAGTAAAAGGCTGTGTATACATGGTGCCTAAGAAATTTGGTCATGTGCATGAGCCGAAAGTCGCATAAAAACTGCAAATTACTGGGTCGCATGAGAGCTACGAGTTCTTGATTGCATACATATGGTGCCTAAGAAAGTTGGTCGTATATATGATAATAGGTCACGCACAAGCAGTGCCTGAGAAAGTTGGTCGCATGTGTGCTTAAGGTAGCATGTATATGGTGCCTAAGAAAGTTGGTCATATACATGATTCATGGAATCAAGCGCACATGGTGCCTAAGAAAGTTGGTTATGTGCCTGTCAAGTATCAGATCACATGTGTATGGTGCCTAAGAAAGTTGGTCATATGCATAATGATGCACTGTGCATATGGTGCCTAAGAAAGTTGGCCATATGCACAGGCTAAATCACATGCACATGGTGCATAAGAAAGTTAGTCATGTGCATGCTGGGAAATCATGCACATATGGTGCCTAAGAAAGTTGGTCACATGCATAATGAAGTCGTGTACATGTAGTGCCTAAGAAAGTTGCTCATATGCACAGGCTGGGGGTTGTATGCATACGATGCCTAAGAAAGTTGGTCATATGCATGACAAGATCATATGCACATGGTACCTAAGAAAGTTGGTCATGTGTATAATGATGTGACATGCATATGGTACCTAAGAAAGTTGGTCATATGCACGCTTGATCACATTAGGATGGTGCCACAAAGTAGGTTGTTTTAATGCGATAAAAAATTAAATTTGAAACTCAAAAGGATACAGTTGTAAACTAAAATGGGGGGAAGTCCGCATCTTCAAAGCAAACTTCTGAATCAACATTTGCTGAGGCTTTGCCCAGATTATATACATCAAAATTTGGGCTGCTTTTACATGCTTTAGTACAAACCAAAAATATGGTTCTAATTGCAGCAGACTGCTCTCATTCGAGATCCTACTGAGGCTAAGAAGGCTGCTGTCCCATGGGTCACAGCACTTATTCTCTTAGATGGCCCCTCTTGATCAGATCTTCGATCACATCTCTAAGGGCTCGACAATTAGAAGTGTTGTGCCTGTCTTTGTTATGGTAAGCACAAAACTTGTTAGTCTTTCTATTCTCATAAGGAGTCCTCAAGGGAGTAGGAGTTTCAAAGTCTTTTCTACCCTTTTCTATTGCAAAAATCCTATCTGGAGTGTCCAATAGGATGCTATAAAGATCATGACAACCTAGAGGCTGAGGTCATTTGATCCTTGCTTTCTTCAAAAGCTGGCTAGCATGATCAGTCTTCTGACCCTCATTATTTCTCTTCTTACTCTACTCAAAGCTACTCGCCTTATCCTTCTAATTCTCTGAACCAAAGGTCGCTTCCCATGTGATCTGCTTGGCAGCTCGGTCATAGAATTTGCCTAGGTCCACTATTAGGGATTTGTATATGCTTTTATACAATTTGCCATCCTTATGAAGTCTTGCCGAGATGGCTGTCAGGATGCTTTCATTGGATGGGCTCTTGACATTATCAATCTCACACCTAAATCGGGTAATGTAATCTTTCAATGACTCATGCTTGTGCTAAAAGATTGTAGTGAGATGACAGAGGACACGAGCTGCCTCTTCAGTGCCCTGTATTGGTTGAGAAATTTTTCTTGGCACTCTTTCCAAATTGCTGATGCTATGGGCTGGGAGGCTCCTAAACCATGTTCGAGGTGCATCTCCCAATGTGGCCAGGAAGATATAACATTTAATTAGGGGGTTACTTGTTCAAAGATCTATCTAGATGTTAAACATATCTAGGTGGCTGAACAAATCACTGTCTCCATTGTACAATGAGATAGAAGGGATTTTGAGCTTATGAGGGAGGGGCTCCATCTCTATTTCATTAGAGAAAGGAATTTGATCTTCTGGGTGGCTTCGATCATCTCTAGCTTAGGGGTGAGCCTCTAACTACCTTACCCTTTGAAGCAACTCTTCTACCAATGAAGCTAGCTCCCCAGACTGCTGGCTGGAGGCCTAATGGCTCTTCACTTCCTGATCATACAAGCGATGACTAGAAGTGTGCTTTCAATTAACCCTATTCAAACTTACAGCTCGCTGTTACTGGTGAATATTCTTGGGTATAGTAGCCTTGGTCTATCTTTGCAAGCCCTGGGCTTGCACTTGAGCCAGCATCTGCAATGCCTTAGCCATTTTTCTCACTGAACCTTCTAGCGCTTCCTGGCATTGGTGCCACATTTGCACTTCGTCAACTTCAGGGACAGTAAAAATAGGTTGGCGGTGAGCCAAGGGAACTGAAAAATTGGAAGCCCTAACAGTGGAAGAACTTGCTATATGGCCCTCAAGCTGGTTATTGGCAATATCTGGCTTCCTCATGGCTTTTCCCTTGGCCATTACAACTAATAAAGAATGAAACAAAATGCAGAGAACCAACTAAAACTTAGATGAGGCCTCACGGTGGGCGCTAAAAATGTTGATGGTGAAATCTGGTTTCGGGCCAAACTCCAGTCAACGAGAAGGATTCTTATGGGACTCAAAGTGTTTCCAGTTGCTAAAGGTTGAGAACGAAGGAGGAGAGCAAGGGAAAAGTAATGAGAACTTGATGTTTTTTAATGTGGTTTGGCCAAAGAAGGATAGCACTGGCCCTTACGTCCATGGTAGCATTTTATTATTCTGAAGGAAGTTTTATAGAGTTTCAGTACAGCTATCGTAGCCCTTTCTCTTAGGATCCTCCACTTCCTATTTATAGAAATTGAGAGGTTACAAGTGTAATTTTGCATGCAGTAAATAAGTTACATCAAATATTAAATGTACAAGACAATATGAACTCCTGCAAATCGACTTTTGCAGGTTACTTTCTGTGGGGTGGGTCCTTGCCTATGGGCTGATGTAAGTTTGTTTGGTGCTTTGTCTCATTGAGCTTTTGGTGGGGCAATGCATTACATCTCGCAAGCTATTTCTAGCTTGGGTTTGTTGCTAGCCTTCGGCTAGTGAGTTAGGTCGAACTCGCACTTGTCGAGGCAAGCTCGAGTAGGGCATCTCCTTTCTTGATGAGCTAGACCTCTTAACCTTTGGTCTCATTGCATCTCAATCTCGTGATTAGCGAGGTGGTGCCTTCCAGGTAACCTTAGTGAACTAGACCTCTTATGCTTGGACTTAATTCACTACTGGGCCTTTGTCAGCCCACTTCGTAGAACCAGATTCCACTTAAAACAATTCATAAGTGATTTCAAAGTGAATGAATCGATTCTGGAATCGATTCAAAGAAGAATCCAAACCTTGGGTAAGTCCATTTTTCAAATGTTGTTTCATATGTTCTTGAGGGAATCGATTCTTGAATTGATTCAAAGAGTAAAAAATAGTTTTTTTATAAAAGAAAGAACATAGAAATGAATGATTTGAAAGCTTCTCAAAGTAAGCTCATTTCATAAGCTTATTTCTACCTCATTTTGAAAAACATTTTAAGAAGAATAATTGGAGCTAAATTGCTAAGAATACACTTACAAAAGATCTTATAAAAAATTAAATAAAACCCTAATACTAATGTAGATCTCTTGATCAACCTTTGATGAACTTTGAACGTATACATACTTAACAAACAATTAAAGCTCATAAACATAATATGATTTAACTTTAAATTGTTTTTAACATCAAAACCAAAGAAAGTATAGCTGGCTAGGCTAACAATGTTGTTTACTTTTTTCGTCGAGGGTAAGGGAAGGGGAGGCTTATTAACCAAATTGCCCTAATGGCACTTTTATTTCTCATTTTGCCCTTTCAAAACTAGTTCCCTAAACACCCTACTTTCTATATCGTCAATAGATTTTATTTTATTTTTTTGTCCACTAGGTAAATTGGTCAGTCTAGCAATGACCTCATCAGATAGGACAACTTGGCTTGACTCAACTAAGGCATCCCAGGCGATGAAGTCACTACCAGATGTTATATCCCCCATTTTGGGGGACATGATTGGAATGGACCATTATGGGGCAACCTACAAACCTATGGCTCATGACTCATATGCAATAAAAATACTTTTTATAATACTTGAATAAAATTCAATAGCAATATGCACACTTTAATTCAAAAACATACTAAAAATTATATGCAAAGGGAAACATGATAAACTAAAATAAAGAAAATGTTTTTGAAAATCATAACTCAAAAAAAGATAGGGTTGGTCTGGCTAACTTTTAGCTCTCTACTCTAATATACCTATATGCTAAAATGTACTTCCTACCTCTAATAAGTGAAGGTGGGTCTTGCTTAATCAGAATCCTCAAAACACTGAGTGTTTGAAAAATGTTTAAAATAAAAGAGTTAGTACAACAATGGTACTCAGTACAATGAGGGTCTCTATCTTCCTTTGGGTTGGAAATCCTTTTTGTCATAAGACTTATACTACATTTGCAAATAAGCATAGATATAATATATATAAATGAACATGCAACATTCCCTTCATATTCTTTACTTTTCCTAAACCTTGAACTGAGTGACCATGTACTTTTTGTAAACATAACATACTCATGAAAAAGTCATCCAAGGGTTTTAATTGTTGTCCCTATAAGACAATCATGTAAATTATACTAACACAATGGATCATTGGTAGAAGTGATGAATACTAATAACTCACAACTGATAGTTGATAGTTGATTATTAATAACTAAATTCTATTATCTGATATGCCCCTAGGGACATTACTAAAATGACTAATAATTGGTTAGTGAGTTGTGTCCTATGGCATTTGGCTATAGGTAGCCCATTGCCATGTGTAAAATTTCATGAATATATATCTCTCAATAGACATAGGTCCTCTAACTTCTTGTGCGAGTTACCAAATACAATCATTCTTTGAATTTTTCTTAGTCTATCTATGCTTATCTTATCCTTTTCTATTTTACTAGCCTGGTTCTTATTTTATTTATGAAAATATTTAGATTGATAAGTCTAACCTGGGGCTATATTCTAGTCCTTCCTATCCCTCACATACATAGGTTTAGCACATAAACAAATGATGACCGTCGAAATCAGCAAAAATAATATTGAACTACCTAAGCTAATAGCTAAGGTGAGTCCAAGTCAAATCCACAAATACTGGTGATTTCTATATGTTTATAGTGTAAATTGGGATAGGGGTTGGATACTATCTAATTAGAATAGGAATTAAAACAAATAGTTTAAGTGCAAGCAAAAAGAAATAAAAATGATAGGAAAATCCAATGGAGAAAAGCTCAATCCAAGGGACTCTTGCAACCACTTCTATCACTGATCCTTGACACTATTATTTCATTCCTTCTTCAATTACTTAGCTAAGAAACTAATTATGCCCAACACTTAATTAATTCTGTTATATGCAAAAATTGGCTAGGGCCGAGAGCGCTCAAGATTGAGACCAGCGAGAGGATCAGCTCGAGCAGCGCCCAGGGTCGTTTCATCTCATCACGAAATGACTTCGTCGACCCCGACTCGTGCCCAAAGGCACGGGTTCAAACTCGCTATTCCCAGGGCCGGGCAAGTGACCTAACAAAGTATAGCTTACAACCAAGGGCTTGCCAAACAGAAGAGGACTAAGTCATATCCAGCTCCAACGGTCAAGTAGGGCCCACCTACAGAAGACAACTTGGAGTAGCCAAAAGTAGGAGATTTAGTCTATATATCCTGTCTTATACAATAAATGTTGATGTAATAGATTTACTACATATGTAATTACCATTATAGCCTTCTTTCCTCTATAAATATGAGGAAGGACCCCCTCTGTAGAAAGACCAAGATTACATACCAAAAACTCTGCTAAAATAGAGATCAAACACTATAAAAATACTATATCAATAACACGCTACCGTGGATGTAAGGTCCAGTAATATTCAGATTTGGCTGAACCACGTTAGATCAGTGCCTCCTTCCTCTCTACTCTTCCCTTTGTCTCTATTTGTTAGTTGCTCTATCTCATCTGAACCGGTCGAAGGTCAAAGATCCTATAAGAATCGCCCCTGTTGGCCAGAGTTTGGGACTTTTCATATGAACCAAATTCCAACGTCAACATTTTGGTGCCATATGTGGGGATCTCGCCTATTCTAGTTCGTTTCCACTGTAATGGCTAAGGGAAGAGCCACCAAAGCCTTGAATGCGCAACTGCATCCTTCGGATGGCCATGTTTCGACAACAAACTCATCTGCTACTCCAATTATCAAAGCAACTACTAGTGTTCCTCCAACCAGTTAGGTACGATCGGTTCTCGTCGCTAGTGGCACCGATGGACATCAGACCTGGCTTCAACATCAGGAGAAACTTGAGCACAAGATGGAAGAACTGACTAAGGTAGTCACATTGTTAGCACAAGGTGTGCAGAGACAGGCTGAAGCCTCAACGCCTGTAAATGTTGTTCAGTGACAACAAATGTGACATCTGAATGATCCCAACCAAGATCATACTCCAGCTTGTTGCTCATGAGACCAAACCCTAGGTCGCGACCCCTATAACATTGGAGATCGAAGCGCCCAGCGGTCATCTAGCCAGCACTCTGGGGTATGGGACCCATTAGTTGGAGAGCTATTTCAGAAGATGGCTCAGTTAGAGGAACGCCTCCAAACTTTAGGCAGTCTAACCCACTATGAGGAGCAGTCACCACTCTTCGAGGAGATCAAAGCTCAAACTCTCCCTCCCAAGCTTAAGGTCCCTGCGATCCCATTGTATAATGGGGATTCTAATCCATATGATCATTTGGACATGTTTAACGTTCAGATGGACTTGCAAATGACTGACCCCTTGGTCAAGTGTCATGTATTTCCAACAACATTAGGAGGTGTATCTCAAGCATGGTTCAGAAGCCTCTTGGTCTGCTCAATTGGTAGTTGGGAAGATTGTCAGCAAAAATTTATTAGCTAGTATCGAGCTCTAAAGAAACAACTGGTGCCTGCTTGCCACTTGTTATGGTCTTTCAGCACAGGCAAGAGTCGCTAAAGTACTACATCACTAGATTTAGGCTTGAGGCAAATTTGGTGGAGAATCTATCTGAAGAAACCATGCTAGCCACCATTTCTATGGGACTTCGCAAAGATGAAAAGCTATACAAAAGTCTATACAAGTCCCCAGTCAAGCACCTTGCTGAGTTCTATGAGCAGGCTGCCAAGTAGATCAAGTGGGAAGAGACCTTCGGCTAGGAAAAGTTTGACAAGAAGGATGAAAGGGCCAATTCCTCTTGTGGCAAAAGGAGGAGCGGCATGGATCAAGATGATCACTCCACCGAGTGGACGATGAATAAGCCCAAAAAGCCCAAGGGTGAATGACCTCAATAATTAGACTATTATGAATAATTCAGCATCCTGTCAGATTCTTAGGATAGGATCTTCATGATAGAAGGGGACATAGAAGATTTTGGGGTGCCCCCACCCTCCAAAATCCCCTACAGATGGAGAAACTAGGAAGAGTTTTGTGCCTTTCATAATGAGGCTGGTCATGGCACAACAAATTGTTAAGCCCTCAGGGAGGCGATTAAGGACTTGATCAAAAACGGATGCCTAAGGGAGTATGTGGTATAGCCCTCAAGGCAGCTACCCCAGCCTTCTCAATGCAATACCAACCAAGAACTAGGGGGCTCGGTCTGAATTGTGTATTGATGTTGTACTTCAAATTTCAGGGCAAATGTAATTGTTACTCCTTTAATTCTACTAAAAGTCACTTGCCGATTGATTTGATGTCATTCATTCTGTTCTCTTTGCTTCCAAGTGCTGGCAATATCCGCAGCTCGTATACAGTCAACATATTGCAAATCTCACTAGAAACTCCATACTTTATGCCAATAGCGATCCTTGATCCCGTTGAGGCCCCTCAGAACTCATTCTAGAGAAGAATTGATGAACACTTAACTAGTTGAGCTACAGGCTCGTTGAGGCATGGAGATACTTAAAATAAACTCACTTAACCAGTTGAGCTACAGGCTCACTGAGGCGTGGAGATGCTTAAAACAAACTCACTTAACCAGTTAAGCTACGGGCTCGCGGAGACACTCAAAACAAACTCACTTGGCCAGCGTAGCTGTGGGCTCACTGAGGCGTGGAGATGCTCAAAATAAACTCACTTAACCAATTAAGTTGCAGGCACGTTGAGGATGGAGATGCTCAAAACAAACTCACTTGGCCAGTGTAGTTGTGGGCTCGCTAAGGAGTGGAGACACTCAAAACAAACTCACTTAACCAGTTGAGCTATGGGCTCGTTAAGGTGTGGAGATGCTCAAAACAAACTCACTTGGCCAGTGTAGCTGTAGGCTTGTTAAGGCATGGAGACGCTCAAAACAAACTCACTTGGCCAGCATAGCTGCGGGCTCACTGAGGCATGGAGATGCTTAAAACAAACTCACTTCACCAGCATGACTGTGTGCTCACTGAGGTACAGAGGCACTAAAAAACACTCATTTTGCTAGCATGGCTGCATGCTCACTGAGGTGTGGAGGCACTAAAAAACACTCTCTTTACCAATGTGGTTGCATGCTCACTGAGGTATAGAGGCACTCCTAAACATTCAAAGCTAGCATGACTCCATGATCACTAAAGCGTAAAGAATTGACAGGTTGATTATTCATCCAAGGTAATAGAATTGTTGAATTTCACAACTCTCATGAGCTCAACTAAGTCACAGCTCTTATGCGCACTTATCTATTTAGCCACTAGACACGTGCCACGGAGACGTGGCCTAATGCAGATGGAATGACAGCCTTCGGAAAAGGCTGACGATTTAAGGACTGAAGAGTCTCAACTCCTAGCGCACAAAGAGAGCTACGAATTAGGGGGCTTATATTATATGCAAAAATTGGCTAGGGCCGAGAGCGCTCAAGATTGAGACCAGTGAGAGGATCAGCTCGAGCAATGCCCAGGGTCATTTCGATACGTCACAAAGTGACTTCGTCGACCCCAACTCGTGCCCAAAGGTACGGGTTCAAACTCGTTATTCCCAAGGCCGGGCAAGCGACTTGACAAAGTATAGCTTACAACCAAGGGCTCGCCAAATAGAAGAGGACTAAGTCATATCTAGCTCCAATGGTCAAGAAAGGCCCGCCTACAGAGGACAACTTGTAGCAGCCGAAAGTAGGAGATTTAGTCTGTAAATCCTGTCTTGTACAATAAATATTGATGTAATAGATTTACTGCATATGTAATTACCATTATCGCCTCCTTTCCTCTATAAATATAAGGAAGGAGCCCCTCTGTAGAAAGATCGAGATTACATACCAAAAACTCTACTAAAACAGAGATCAAACACTATAAAAATACTGTATCAATAACATGCTACCATGGACATAGGGTCCGATAATATCCATATGCTCAATGACATCTTATGGCATAATGTGAGCTATTTATGCTCGATGGCATGTTGTGCCAAGGTGTGAGCTATTTATGCATGATCATATCTTATGCCTTTGAATCATTTGAATCATTTTCAACTTGAATTATTTATGTTCATAGGCAACTTATTATTTTGACTTTCAAACCATTTAGGCTTATAATCTGCTTTCATGTTTTAATAATCAGCTTATAAATTTTTCTCCATATACTTGCAATATCTCTTTCATAAAAAAATGAAGATTTATCTGAAAAGTATCCAAAAATAACTAGGCTTATTAAGTCTATTGTGTTCATCATTTCAAGGAAAAAAAAGAAGTAAGTAAGATAACATAACAAAGCAATACAAAAATTGTTCATAGAGTATTGATTCTAACCAAAAACTCTAGACACTTAATCATTAATTCATTTGTTCTTTCTCTTTCATTTTAACACTTCTTTTTCTTAGATTTTTTTATTGATGTTTTATAGTTCGCGAGCTTTAGTTCTAATTTTGGATGTGCACTAGCTTTTGATGTTCATCCTTCTTCTAAACTATTCATGTAATGCCTTTAGGCTATTAGCTTATTAACCTTAACTTTTCTAACACTATTTTTAGTAGGAAACTTCATTAAAAGTTGAGGTGTTGATACAATAGTTCGAGTATAATTCAATGACATTTGTCCAAGTATGGAATTGTAAGCTATGTTCGATGCATCAATCACCAAGAATTCAATTTCTATATTACATATTTAAGGTCATGTTTGTAGAGACACTCTTAACTTTGTTGGCCCCAAAACATATACTTGCTTCCTTGAGAATTTGACCAAATTCCCCTAATAAGGAGTTAGGATTCTAAGCAAGACATGAAGTGCACCCTTGTTGTGTGAGCATACAGAAGGTTGGCTGAACTTCTTTGAAGAACTAAAATTCTCTTCACAATATAATTATGAATAGTTGTGGTTATGACCATTGGATTGTCATGATCATGATCAAAATGGCAATGTACCCTTCTTTAGAGAATGATATGGTAAGCTCTAGTATCTATTTTTGCCTTTTCCCTTCCATGGTCATCACCAATCATAAATGCCTTTTTCTAGCATTTCTTGAAATTCTACCTCTTACAAATCCACCAAAAATGTTCTCTATAACCCCCACCTTTTAATTTATGTTCGAGTTCTTTTCATTTGTTATCAAATTATTCTTTGGGAGAGTGCGACCAAGTTCGTTCTCATTACTTATGATCTGTCCATGGTTTATATGGTCACTTGTTTTCATTATTATCATATTTCCTATACTACAGCAAATTGTCTCTTCTAATCAACTTTTCAATCTCATTCTTTAGGTTAACATATTCATCTGTATTGTGGCTCTAATGTTTGTGAAACTGGCAACCCCTAGAGGAGGTGGTTTTTGATCTTTCAAGGGTGGTAACTTCATCATCTATGATCTTTTTCATCATAGTGTTAAGTGTAGTGTAATCATTAAAGTGGGGCTTTGTTATACAGTGGTCTTTCCGATGACCTTTATTAGCTTTTTGTTGATCTTTATTTACTTATTCAACTTGCTTTCTTGCTTGCTTGATTTCTTCTGCATTAATAAACTTGGTTATCCACCAAATTTTGTAATAAGGATATTGGAAATTCACCTGATTGAAAGCCTATCAAAATGGAGTGAACTATTACTATTTCTTGTAGATCTTTAATTTTTGTGGTAGCTTGATTAAATCAGCTAAGGGATTCCTTCAATGACTTATTCTTCCCTTGCTTGATAGTCATTAATGAGGCATTGGTTTTCTTATGGACTCATGATGTGGTGAAGTAAGCTAAAAATTGATTAGCCAACTCCTTAAATTTATTGATGAAATTTGATTTTAAGCTCATGAACCAACAAAGGCCTACCTTCTTTAGAGTAGTGAAAAAATGTCCTATACATTATTGCATCTAATGCCCCAAAGAGCAACTTATCTAAATGCTTAAATGTGCTTTTATGGGTCAATTGTTTCATTGTAGGATTCCAAATTAAATGGAGCCTTGAAGTTTTGAGGAATAGGTATTCCCATTATCTCTAGGACAAAAAGATTCAAGTTCTCCTATTTATCTTGATAGTGGTGATAAGGGTTACCACGACAATTTGAATGATTCACCTTCATGCTTCATTCTCATGAATCTTATTCATAGTTACAACAATCTCAATTATCTTATTGACCATGGAATCATTCTTCATCACAATGATGATCATGCTGGCCATCATGGTGACAATTTCACATTGCTATGGAAGTGCTCATTGCATTTGATTGAGTTCTACTCCTAAATAGTGATTTTTGCCTAGTAGCATCTTTGCATCATGATTTTGAAGAAAATGGCAATGTTGATGATGCCGACGATAAGGGATGGACTGTTGGTTCATCAAAGTACAACTATTATCTCTAACTTCAAATATTTGCATTGAGTGCTAATCATCATTACGTTGTATTGTGACCGCACACTATGACATTTTTGGCCTTTTGCAACACTAAACTCTGCAACACTTAAAAACTATTGCCTATAATTAGAATAGGCAATAGTTTTTTTATTGTTGCCTTTATTTCTAATTTTAAGCAACAATCACTTAAAACCATTGCCATAGATATAATAGACAACACTTTTTTAAGTGTTGTAAAATTTTGATTAATAGGCAACACT